>JAODKL010000051.1:2949891-2969735 GCA_026780765.1 Petrocephalus schoutedeni
CACATACACACCTACGGGCAATTTAGGAACTCCAATCAACCTCAGCATGTCTTTGGACTGTGGGGGGAAACCGGAGTGGAAACAGAATCATAATTTTATTTATTTATTTTTTTTCTTTAAAGTTAATTTCATGTTGATCATACGATTTTCAAACATTAGATGGAATTATTGCTGAAATATATAATTAACACAGTGTTTGAAATGTATATTTGTCCATAGTAAACAAACAGAGAACAGTGTTTGGGCATGAGTGAACAGGCCTGCTTTTGTGTGCAGGGGTATGTGGGTCTGCCAGGGACATATTTCAGGGCCCGTGGACGCGGGGACGCTGCTCACACGGCATGACGGGACGCCCCGATCGCTCCAGCTAGGGCTCAGCTGTTTTCCTCCCCCTCTGAGCCAGCCTCTTCTGCCCCTGGCCCGCAGACACGCGATCGGGCATCGCAAGCAAAACGAGATGCAAAAAGAGAATGATTTCGGTTCTGGGGTTCTGGTGTTTAAATTGTGCTGTTGCTTAATAAAAAAATAAATAAAAATCCTAAGGGGTTTTGACTGAAAAGGAGAAAATTTGCAGGACTGCGTGGTTACCCGTAGTTAAAAGGTACATAGCAACTAAATAGGACTTGTCAGACTGTTATAAATGACTGTTGTGTGTTTTTAGGGGGACGATGGCGTTCAGGGGTTCCTCCATTGTAGATGATAGCAGATCCCACATAATAATTTACATTTAGAAAAGGCACAAATTAGGGAGAATAGTTTTCATGCTAACTGGCTGTATCCTGGCATGTACTACATGCATTAAATGTAAAACATTTAAGCCAATATTCTGTATTAAGTAATTTGGTATTACTGGCCAAGAATAACCGCCACATTTCTGACAGGCTAAAATTCTTTTAAATACATAAACCAGACTTATACTGTAGAAATTTAGAATTTTATTAAAATGGCAGCAAGGCAAAGTCCAGGGAGAATATTTAAGTAGGCCTTATTCCCTGAGTATGCCAATATAATTAACCCATGGAAATTAATTACTGGGCCTTTTTTCAATAAACTTGCACAAATTCGGCACCGACAAGCAGCAACCCCGAATGCCCAGCAACAAACACGGCACATTTCATTATAATATGATGATAACGTTTATGAAGGATCTGTCAGATGTTAGAACTATGTATAATGATTACAAACCAATGGAGAGATAGAGGAATGTCATTTACATCTAAGGTTAATGCATATTTGAATGATTATCCTCACGATAAGTTCCCTTCTCCACACCACCTTAACACCTGCACTAGTGCACTATATTTCCCAACCTGGTCCTTGCGGACCCAAGGAAGGCCCACGCTTTTGCAACCTCCCAGGTCCCCAAGGAGCGGATGGGGAAACACTGGGCTAAGACACATCCTGCTATCTCCTTCAGGGAGACCCCGAGAACCTCTACATGAAGAAGTACGAGAGACACGACACAATGCTTCTGTACGCTCGCTCGATCATTTCATCCAGCTGAGAGATGATTTATGCCATTGGGAACCCCCGACATCAAGCAATCCAGAACCTCCACCAACCACACCGAATTCAAGTTTTACAACAAGCCCTAAATCACTAAGCAAACAAAAAAAAAGAAATCTCTGCTAGAAGAACAGAAGGATTCGACTCAGTGACATTCTGCCATCGTGACAAAAACAGCTCGGCTGTCCTTCAAATCGCTGCTATAAAATGTTTAAATCACTGCTCCACTGGGGCGAAAGATCTGAAGTACAGCAGACAACAACCGATTTCTTGCATTACCCCTGAATTTCCATATATATACATGCACGGTGAGCTTCACATGCACAGTAAAAGTATTATCCTTACCACAGCATGGCCACAGAAAAATAAACCTTTGATTCCCATAAAGCAGGAAAGTGTGCTGGCATTTTGACTTGTCAATTCAGCTGCTAAGTTCAAACCACTGTGACAGCTGATATATTGCTAGCCTACCCCCCCAACACCCTCTTTCTTCAGATCGTGTTCTTGCATTATTACGCTACCGCCCTGGGGGTCTTTTCCATTTTTCTTTGCTCAGAATAAATCTATTCATGCCGGGAAATATAGCTGTCAAAAATAATTCTGTCAGCTTCTCACAACGCCCGTTACTGTCTTTGCTTAGACTTAATTTCAGTAGCCCGCAAACAATATGTGAGTAAACAGTGTAATATATACATGAATAATAGGCTACTATGTAACTGGCTAAGTACTCCGCGTGCAACAGAATCAGGTATTACTTTACACGCTCGGAAAATGTTACTGGAAGTCACCCGGAGAACGTGTCGGAGAGCCGGATTAGCACGAGTCACGGCGAGACACGTGATAACTAGAGGTGGGGATGACAGGGATCGTGACAGAAAGGTAGCAGGCAGGAACAGGAAGAGACAAGCCGTCTCCATCGCTCAGTTCCACGAAGGGCCCAGTGCGGCTTCGACTTCAGCATCCTGAGCGGTGAGATTCTTCGGAGCGCGTCTACACACCGAGGTATTACGAGAGAACGATGGTGACGTGAGAACTTGTGTGTCTGAAATATGAATGGTATGAGATTTTAGCCTCACTAACGTGCACTCCTGTGTAAATCTACCTATATTTGATACAGCATGACGCTTTACAGTGTGGAATATCAGACATGTCACTCATAATCTAAAATGAATTTTAAATCTGAGACTATCAGACAGTCTAAAGACATTTTTGATTGAATGAAATATATGAAATAGCATTAGATGTGTAGAATTACTGTTTTTTGTATAGTAATATACTTGAAAGTCATATTTAATAAACTGACAAAAAAAAAAAGATGATATAAATCAATCTACATTTATTTACTGAACTTCATTTATTTGCATTTGTTGCATAAACTCTGGGAGCACTTCACTTCCTCTCCAGCACGCCAGCATCTTCAAAAGTCTCCCTGAAGTATGAGGCTCTTTGCTGACTTTCTCTGCAGTAAATGTTGTAGAGATTTGGGGATGTAGACATACGCGCATCAAATGCGATCACACTTAGCCACAATACGGTTAAACCCTTAAGGATAGATGCATCGTATGAATGAAGCACCTATTAAACATCCGGGCAGCCGAAACAAAAATGTTCCAGCTCACACAAACATGCCAATTCAAAGGCCACGCGCAGTCTCACATTAAGTGCGTGCACGTAGGCATAAACGGGAGATAGATATTTCCAGAAGTGCTGTTCCTTTGAGTGGCATTAGTGAGTCACCATCTCACCCCACTTCAAACCCTCTAAATGCATCGGGAGTCAGCAAGCTGCCCATTCCACGAATCCACCTGGGGTCGGGAAGGTCAGGCAGGTGATTAAAGAGCATAGTGTCACTTTAACCGCATTACGCCGTCGGCAAAATGTGCCGGTCAGAGGCCCTGATAGGCCCCTGCCTACTTCCAGCGGGACGTGGGTGCAACCCCCCCCCCTCCTTTGAAGTCTGCCCCCACAGCCCCGACCGCATCCTTTACACCCTCCCGCACGCTCAACTCCGCCTCGCCCGTTATTACGCACTGAAGATGAAATGGCACCTGCACAATTCATAATTCTTTCAAATGCAGCGTTTCTCATAACGCCATATATTTTTCCCCGCTCAATTACAGTTACTTATTACAAGCAATGAATCTAAATTTCTTTCACAGACGCATGAATGCGTTTTTGTACAGCTGTTGAATGAAAGCGAGGGAAACCTTGTCGGGGAGAAGCGAGCTTATCATCAGCTCTGCAGGGTAATATTTTTTCCTTTTTATCCCCATGATTTCTCATGCAGGAGTGCTTCCCTTTATAGGAGCCGTTCTCATTACGCGACCCGAGCAGCATCCTGGAAGCATAAAGCGAAGGCGCTTAAACTCGCGCGAAATGTCAAAAACCCCTTCGGAGAACTTCAGAGCCCCTGCACCTGCCTTATCTATGAAAAGCCCAGTTGTCTCTCGCCGCGTGTTTCCTCTCGGAGGCGGTAAGGACGACGCGTTCTGCACATCTGAGAGCCCGGGTGTTCAAACTTTAAATGTGACAAAAAAAAAAAAACTTGGAAACTTTATGAAGTAGAACATGCATTCAGTGGCCAGCTTACAAGGTATACTTGCGTGTTACAGCCTGCACCAAACAGCCAATCGCGTAGCTGCAGCTGAATGCGTACAGAATCATACAGTCAGGGTCAGAGGTCCACTTACTGTGTGACAGAGCTTTAGGACGGTTGAGATGTGTGGTCTAAGTGACTTTGAATGTGGTGCAATTGTTGGCCGCTCCAGCATCTCTGAAACAGCCGCCCTTCTGGAATTCACACGCACTACTAGAGTGTAGAAATCACAGCGATGAGCAAAAACAAGCAGCCAATGTTATTGCTCTGGTGGAAAACACCTTGTTAGTGAGAGAGGTCAGGGGAGGATGGCCGTACTCGTTAAAGCTAACAGGAAGGCCACAAGTGCAAAAAATGCAAGGCATTTCAGAACTCATCCACCCTTAGAGAGAGGTTGGTAGCACGTGGTACTAGCTAGGTGTACTGAATAAGGAGACCATATGGAAACAATTATATTAAAACACAAAAATAATATCCGCACCCTCCCTACGGCTTAACCTTCTGAAGCTATATTTATGACCAATTTCTATATGACATGCACCACAGATTCATACTTGACTAACACGAGAAATGATGTTCGTAAAAAATTTTTTGCAAAAAAAAAACATCAAAAGATCAGAGAAATTGTAGGTTTGACAAAAACTTTTTTTTTTTTTTACCAGAGATATTGCAATATTTTGACTGCTTCCTATTGTACATTTTAAACTAATTACCGCTTTGGTGAAATAAGCCATCGGAAATGCGGAGAGCTGGTATTTCGCAAAAGGGAGCATGCCAATATTAACACATGATTAATGTGGCACTGTTCGCCCCGGTGCGTGCAGGACTTGTACCTCCCATTAATGCACTGATAACCTCAAAGCTCTGACGGGGCCGATATGTCGATTCTGCTTCCCACATTAATCAGTTCAGTGGAGTGCAGCACTGTAGCCCAAACGGACCAAAGTAGAAAAGCGCTGTGGGATACAGTTGTCCTGTTCCGCTCGTAGACAGGCCATTTCTGAAGTACAGCACTGCAAGTTAAACAAGGTTTATCCAGGCGAACATTTGAACATCGCATGCTCGCCATACACTAGAAGACTTTGAAAAGACTAAAGTCTGACACCGTCTCACATCTGAACATTGTCATGTTAACAGAGTTTTTTTTCTTTTCTTTTTTTTTTGTCCCAGACTATGAAAGACTGGGGATCTCGCAGGGTCGCTATTTGGTGCTGGTAAGAGCTCGCCTATTTGCATGAGCACTAAAGAGCTATTACCTGTATGTGCAGTGAATTTTATCGGAACGTCAAGATGTGAAAACTGTGACTAACTTAAGCAATCCTGGCCGACTCACACCAAACGATTGAGATGACAGGAGAGCACCACAACTCTAGCAAAACTCTCGTGATTTTATTCCGACACTGGAAATTTCACTGCGACAGTGAAGTCGCGTGTAAAGTCATTTGGTGCACGGCCAGCATTATGTAATTAACTATATTTCCCTCTGACTCTAATCTGTGTCACCGTAAGACCTCCCTTCCTATTGCCGGTTCATTTTCTTCATTTTTATTCTGGTTTTATTAACAATACCAATTAGCGATTTAATCTTCCAGAAACAGATGAGTTCCAGCAGCTGCTTCACTTGAGGTTCTTGAAGGATAATACGTGTCAGCAGAACTTAATTATTCCATTAAGACTGCTGTGCAAATGATCAGAATTAAATGATTAATCACAAAGGGCCCATAAACCGAAACGCTTGCCAGCTCACAAAAACAGCATAAAAACGTGCATTCCAAAAAACAGAAAAATCTGTCCTTCGGTACCTGTGGAGTCCAAGACGCTAAGTTTTCCGATAAGTTTTCCGATAAGAGCGGGCGTTCCGCTCATGTGCATAGATCTCTTATTACCGACACCTCGGAGCTCAGGGAGGGATATATCAATACACAGCCACAGAAGAACGGTAATGAGTAGAGATATTAATCTGATGACAGATTGCATTATTTCTCAGGGACTGAGAGACCAGCGGTGATTGAAGGCTATTCCTCTAACGCAAAATCATTTCTGTGACTCAGTCGAAACACTTTAAGTGATTTTCCACTTATGTCCAAATACCAGCTGTACTATGAAGGCTTTCGATGGATATGTGCCAGATGCACTACATCGTCACCGACGGTCAGTTTGCTGTAACGGCGGACGGTGAGCTGTGTGAGCCTGGAGCCTATCCCAGAAATCATAGGGCACCCTGGATGGGCTGCCAGGCCGCCGCAGGACATAGGCGTGGGTACTGATACAATCAAACTGCATCTCTGGCCCGTGGAACCAAGGGGGCCCACAGGTCACCTTTGAAGCATCATTAAGAATGCAGTGATGAGCAATCACGAAAATAAAGTACCGGCAAATAATTTCATACAAATAAACTTATTAATAACAGCATGGATTATATCCATAAAAAAAAGAATGTGACGTTTAGGCGAGACAAATGATACAGATTACTCTCTTGAGTGCTGCGATTTGTAATCAACCAATCAACTGCATTTGTAGACGGCATACTTAGTGTTACACCACTGCCAGTATTTTGGACGCAGATGTATGGAATGTGTCTGAGTAAATAAGTACTCTGAAGGTCACACATCACTAAAGTTTCAGTGAATATGGCCCCTACTCTTGCCATAAAATTAGGTCTGCAGTTTATTAACTAATGAAATGGAAGGAGAGTATGATGCTTCACTGGGCTACACACTGACTCATGCACATGACTCTGGTTAACTAGTCATGCCTGTTTTGTATAGAATAGTATAGTACAGTATAGTGTAGTGTAGTGTAGTGTAGTATAGTATGGTGTAAATATTCTGACTGCAGAGGCTTTGGGTAAAAAAAAGAGGAGTGTTGCCATAGTGCATAAACACACTCACGCCATCACCAATTCACTATAGGTTTCTGACTGGCAGGAATAGCAGGGGAGGTGGCACCTGAACACAGGAGGAACACGCAAAACACTACAAACTCCACATAGACAGAGCCGGGGGTGGGAGTCACAGCCCAGAGGGTGAGGCTTACGCCGCTTCCCACTGAGCAGCAGATGCTAATGCTAACCCATCTCTGAAATCACAGCCCATTGATCGGAAACGTTGCCTGTTCAGAATGGCTGCCCCCCAAAGGGCTTGCTGGAAATCCACACCGCTGCATTCCTCGCAAACGTAGTTTTGGAGGCTCGACATTTATTTTTAGCAAAAACGACCCAACCGCTATACATTACAAAAGGGTTAGCAATTTAGCTAGCAATTACGATGGTATGCTAAATATCTATGCCTCTATGTGTTCAATTGCTTTTTCTCCAGACAAGTGTAAGTAAGATATTCTTTAACATAATTTTAAATGCACAGAAAAGAGGGACATGTGTACAGAGCAGGCTGGCTGCAGGGCTCATGCCAAGATTAATTTCCCGAAACAGATTATGTGTGTCTACGGTGTAAAAGAGCAGATCTCCTCTTTTCAAGTCCATTCAGCGTCCGCTTATCCGCCTCCCCGGCTCAGTGTAGAGTTCATTCTGTTTCGGCGTGACACATGTTAGATAGACTTGACAGATCGGCTTCTGATAAGTCGCGGGGCCCATAAACACCCGGGCCCTAATCTGAAAATCCGTCGAGGAGAGATTAGGCCGGGCACCATTACCGCGGTGCCACTCTTACTTATGGGATGGCGACGTCACGTTACGTGGCGCCGCGCATGTGCCTTCCTGTAAAAACTCGCCCGACATCAGTCGCTGGAACCGCGAGAGCCGGAAAGCCGAGATGCAGAGGAGAGCAAACCAGTACAGGCATCTCCTGGCCCCGTTGTTGCCTCGAAACCTCACAAGAAGCCTTCAGCTATTTCCTATAACCGACACCATATTTCATACATACAAACTCTACCACCCGCAGCTGGGCACGCTTTTGGGTCGTTCCACACTTTTTTCTGCGAATAGATGACTAAATTTACCGTCAGTAACCGATCTCTGACAACTTCATATAGTCTGTCTCTCTTCTGTTTCATCCTGGGTTCAGTCCAAATGAACTGTTGACTCTTTGCAGCCGCAGGGAACGACGCGTCAAGCATTCGCTGAACATCGCTTGGCTCACCAGTAGGTCAGCTTTCCTAAACATGACTGCAAGCCAACATCCCTATCAATGCTACCCACACCTATTATAACATGAGACCCCCCCCCCCCGATGGGTACCCCAAACGAGGCCCCGACTGGAGCCAGTGAGCGTAGCCAATCAGCACAGGCGGCTGAAACGCCGACGGCGCAGACACAGGTCACCAGCTGCTGAATCACCAGCTGGTTTCTGGGCTAGCGGGCCGTTAACTCATTCTGCGGTTCCATCGCAGCGGCAAGCGCAGAGACTCCGAGCACTGGCACGGCGGCGTAGGACGCCGGCCAGCGCCGGCCCTCTGCTCAGCCCCGTGTGCTCGCCGAGGCTGAGCGGCAACCCCGCCGTGACGCGAACGTGCAGCTACCTGCCCGTCTCCTGACAGACCCAGAGTGGTGTTCCTTTACTGGCTTCACTAGAGAGCCGGGAACAGAAAACAGAAAACAAGATCCTACTGAGACGGGCCCCAGCCTCGGCAGGCTAGCACACGCACATGCCCGTCACTCGATCCCGCTGAAGGCGTCTCCCTCTCCCTTTCACGCCTGCCGAAGCCGTGCCTGGCGTGCGCAAATTCCTGCATCGACGCGGAGCCTCTCAGCAGAATCAACCGATAAGTCACAATGTAACTGTAAACCTTAAGAGTGACACACAGAGACATGCCCATCACTTACAGATTAACAGCATCCCTAGCATCTTTGATAACAAAGGGGGTATTTTTTTTTAATATACTGAAATCAGCAGCCTCTAGTGTTATATTGTGATTGTGTGGGTTTGGTATCTGTCCCCCCCCTCCATCAGAAAGTGGCCAACCAAAAAAAGAGAGCCGACTGCTGGAATTAAAACGGACGACCTAATTACGGGGTTTCCACTTCAGTGAGGCATATGGGGTACTTCTGAAGCTCCTAAGCTGTCTGACGTAGACTTCCACGCTCTGAACCACGTGAGTGAGATTCCTCTGCTGTCACAAAGCACACCTGATTAAAAAGTCGCCCTCACCTGGCCCTGACACCTACACCTGGACACTGGTGGGCCAGAGAGCTTCTGGCAGGTGGTCAGGGATTATGAGCTCATCTTTCTTACTGTTCTCTGTCTTCACCAGCCGGACCCCTGATGCTCCACCATCACACAAGGTCTGGGGGTGGAGAACACGCCCCTCGTTAATGGCGGATTCTGCCTCATCTCTACTGGAGATCACTTCCAGATTCCAGATATTATGAGAAAGCAGGCTACAGGTCAAAGTCCTACATCATATGGATCAGTATATATATATATATATATATATGTGTGTGTGTGTGTGTGTGTGTGTGTATATATGTGTGTGTGTGTGTACAAATCTTTGGTAAACATTAAAAGAATTGTATATCAATAAAGGGGAATGCTACCGATTTTATATGCAGGAGAATCGTTAATTGTCGACATTGCTTAGAAGAGCCTTCACCATAAATAACCATTAAGGCCAAATGAGTGCATTATTTTACAGTGGTGGTGGGAGAAAAGAGGCTTTGAAGCCCAAGGTGGGTGGTATTTTTATTGCACAATCAATCACTGCCTAGTTTAGCCCAATAGGAGCTAAGTGGGTTAAACCAATCATGGACTGACAAAGCACCACATTCGTACCCGTTACGGTTTTCAGATTCTCATTTTGTCCACTGCTTACTACAAAGGGCGATTTGGTGTTCAGCTCATAACTGTTTAGATTGGTAGTTGCAGCATGAATATATAGCTAAAGCTTACAGCTCAGTCCACAATTGGAATTGCGAGCCAGGCTCTGTCGAATATTCCTACGACGGACAGCGAGTGGCCGGCTCCTTCTCCAAGGGCTGGGTCTCTTACCTGCAAGGTTTTAAAAACTGCCAAATATGTGTAACAACTCATAACTTCTAAAAAGTTTTTTATAAAAATTATTTTAGAAAAAAAAACTCTAAGGACAAACAATGTGGAAGTCAAGTTTACTATAATAGCTGATATATACTGCAGGGTTTCATAAAAATATTCTTTCGGTTCCATAATATAGAGGATTACATACCCATATTTATAAGTGGTTGCCAGCAGTTTAGGTTAGTTCTCAGAGGATATATTACACTTCCTTTTCTCTAAAGTTAGCATGGTAAAAGTTATTTGATTGAAAACATCCAACAACTTTTATGCCACACCGAGGCCAATTACTTTTTTAATGACTTCAAGGTACATTTTCAGGTAATATTTCATCTGTCCTACAATATTAAGAACAGACACAGCGTGTAAAATCCAGGAGAATTGTATAACGGTATAATGACATCAGCATATTTGCTTTCACTTTTCCTGACATTACATAACTATAGTGACTCCTCACTTTACGATGTTTGACTTACAATATTTCGACCTTATGACGGTGGTTTAGTAGTCATCTAACTTTGAATTTTGATCCCAGGATAGCGATACGGCTTACGATACTTTATACGATACTGTCGACAATACATTCTGCTAATGCCGGCCATCCACGCAGCCACGCTTCCAGTCTTATTCAGTGACAGTATTTATCCATCCACCACCCATCCATCCATCCATTCATCCATCCAATTTCTTTTCAGTGTCGCAGAGGGACAGAAGCCTATCCCGGAGGCTGCGGACATAAGGCAGGGAACAACCCATATCCCCATATCTGGGCACCAACCCATCGCAAGTCACTGTAGTTATTTGTTTTCTTATTTATTTATCATAAGTTCATATTTAACTTACGATATTTCCCACTTACTCATTGGAATGTAACCCCATTGTAAGTTGAGGAGCCCGTGTATTTCTGCCATTAACTAAATGTAATAAACAGGAAAATTAGACTTTTTACATTTTGCATCCTTTATGGAACATGGGAAACTGAGAAGCCAATCATAG
The DNA here is from genome assembly GCA_026780765.1 of Petrocephalus schoutedeni. Taxonomy (NCBI): domain Eukaryota; kingdom Metazoa; phylum Chordata; class Actinopteri; order Osteoglossiformes; family Mormyridae; genus Petrocephalus; species Petrocephalus schoutedeni. The sequence goes on from JAODKL010000051.1 coordinate 2,960,974, forward strand.
AAATAGACTATGAACAAAGAAAACCGAGAAATCAATCATGGACGTAGACCACGGACATGGAAAACCGAAAAGCCGATCATGGACATAGACCACGAACATGGAAAACCGAAAAGCCGATCATGGAAGTAGACCATGAACATAGAAAACCGAAAAGCCGATCATGGAAGTAGACTTTGAACATGGAAAACCAAAAAGCCGATCATTGAAGCAGACTCAGGGAAAACAGAACATGCCTGCTATAACTACTGTCTTCAAAATTCACTTACACATTTTTCAACAATTAATTTTAAAACAACTAACTTAATTGCTATTATTTCGACTTGTTTCATCTGATGTAAAATCAACAACAATATCAAGCACATTGAGCAGGTTTAATTTGTAATAGAAGCCGCAAGCCTAATCTGGAAATTACTTTAGTAATTAAAATTTTCATTTAAATTGAACACATTTAGGTGAGCGCCGGCACTTTAAACGTAACGAATTATTGTTCTGCGGATTTAATTCTTCATTACCCAAACTGCTTACATTTCTTCTTTTTAATTAAGCAATTATGAAACCTCAAATTAAGTGATGTTGCACTCAGACAATTTGACATCTGGTTGCAGATTAAGCCAATAAAACCTGTCCGCATTAGACAGGTATGGAAGGTACCCTAGGAAGGTTTTCTAGTATTTTTTTTCTTAATTTCTTGACTTGTTCTGTTCAAATTACATACGCACACAGCCTACAGAGATTTAATTTTATACAATTGCATGTATTGCGTTGTGTCTAATATCTTATCAATAAAACATAAGGATGTTTCTCCTTAAGACATATAACACTGTAACGGTTAAATATCCTTTCAAATGCACTTGAAGAGCCACAGAAGGCAATGTAAAAAGTCATATTTTAGTTTTTGACACTTTTATACGAGGATGTGAGGAAATCATTTCTGCCTGGGTTGTGGGGTGGACCCAATGCACGATAATCCCTTTATATGAGTTGTTGAAGAAGACATCGCAGACTTCATAATTATCACGGATGATTCAACTCATATGGTAATTATAGTATTTCAATAAATGGGAACATGGCAGTAAGTGACCTAAAAAATCTTCTGGTGGAACAAAGATAAGTGTAATTTTTCGGAAAATGCCTCCTGCGGCCTTTTATTCGTTGCCACCTCACTGCAAACGAAGGGCAAAACTTCAGACAGGCTGTCAAAACACATCAAAGTCATGCTTGAGTTTTAAATAGTCCTGCCATTCCGGAGTAGTTACAGGTTAGCCTGAGTCAGCCTGAAACGATAATAAGATTGTGTCCGTGGAGCCACGAGTTCACCGCTAATATGCCGGATATTGTGTACGCATGAAATAATGAGAAATGATGAGCTTTTACATTCAATTTTTATGTGATTTACTGCTTTTTTTTTCCTTTTAAGGAAAAACCTTTAATACTGGACTCGCTGTAGAACTCACGGGCTGCAGTGCTTATAACACAGATCTGCAAAACCGAGGGTCTCAGTGTATTAAGATTGTTACATTACTTATGTGAGTTCACTCATCTGTACAGAATTGTTTGTTCCATGCCGCCTGATTTATTGGTTCAATTCAATGGGCTGCTGTGGTAAATCCACCTCTTGGATTACATGTATACTGGGGCTATATTCCACCTCAGCTCATTATTAGCTAACCTTGTTGAAAATGACGGATCTGCGGGATGCTAAGCTACCACAATTAAAAATCATGCATCACACAAAAGCTCGGCTTCTTAGGTGAAGTCTCCAGCAGGCTGCACTATGTCTATTTTCCCGATCTATTTATTTATTGATTTATTTTTTTAATTAAGGTCAAATGGATATGCAATTCACTGTAAACTATGCATACACTAATACCATATGACAGGGTCCCTCGGAGACCCGCTGGATATGCAAATTTTACCCCCGCTGAGTGCTTATTTCATTAGCCTTGATGGGGGCATTGATTGAATTCCTACCCGTGATTTGACACATCATAATATTGCTGTCAACCTTTGTGCGGTATGCTTTCCAATGCAAGTTTACATCAAAAAGAAAGAGCTGCAAAAGAATTCAAAATTCCACTGTAAGTCTTTATCAGTCATTCACTGATTATTAGAATCAATGGCTGGGACTCCCTATGAACTCACCGAGAGCTCAGTGAATTGACATTTCAACTTTGAGTCATATTGTCTAATCCTTTGCAGAAACTTGACTTTTAACATCAATGCCATGAGTGAAATTAGTTCTGATAAATCTGCAGTTTCTATCAAAACTGGTGTTAGATTACAATAAGCTATCTTTGTTAGAGCACAATTAGCTATCTTTGTTAGAGCACAATTAGCTATCTTTGTTAGAGTATAATTAGCTATCTTTTTTGGATTATTTTACGTTGTATGCATTTTGATTCTGCCTCCGAGTACGCTGCAGAGCTGTACCTCAACCTTCACCTGTCAAATAAGCATGTTTACAGCCCGGGATTCAAAACCTTGAGAAAATTGTGTAGGTGGGACAACAGTACATCAACAGCAAAACTTATGTGCACTGCCATGGCTGTCTGCCTCGAAGGAGATTTTAATCCAAATGCACCAGTAAAGTGAATTGAGGAAGTACGGTTTGTGATACAAAATGCTTTGTGTGCTATCAGAAAACACAGAGGATAAATGAAGCTATGAGCAGTGGTCTTATCAGACGGCATTTGGCGTCCTACCAAACCGTTTACTTCCAAAAGGAGGGGATCTGAAGATTATGAGAATCTCAGCTGTCTTTAATGGAATCACCTAGCTACAGGTCAAAATCAATGCCACTCAGCGAAATGCCCGAAATCCCTTGGCAGTCATGGGAACACATCTTTGGCTAAAAGGGCCGATGGTTCTAGTTCTGTGGTAGAATTTACATACTGTACAGCACTAGTGTCAATCATTTCATCTGTGTGATGCGATGTCATTGGCCATATGAGACTGATTGTAGTGATATCAAGCAAAGCCATTGTTGCTGATGCATATCGCTTGGATGCATGCATTGCATAGCTTGCTAGCCACACTGGCATCTTTGGTGCTTTAAGAAACACTGCTATGCAGCAATATTTATGAGTAAGACTGCCTTCCAGTGCAATTTGTGGTAGATACACATGGGACACTTGTAACTATCAAGAGAAATGAATAGCATGCTGGTCGCCCTTTGACCTTGATGGCTACTTTAATGTAACTTGGAGGACACCTGATTCCTTTCTGAAACTCCAAAGCATTAGTAGGGTCAATCTGTCCCACCCCAGACTGTAAATTGCAATTTATCGCTAAGATGTTCAACAAGCAACGACCAGTTTATTATGTCGACCTGTGCATTAACATACGCAGCTGGCTCTTCCAACCGGCCAATCATGCGGCTACAACTGAATACATACAGTACCCAGATAGGGGTCAGAGGTTTAGTTATTACTGAGCTAAGCATGTCCCGCTAAGAACGGCTAATATATCAGACCCAATCAATTCGGAATGTGGTGTGACTGTTTGTGCCAAATGTGGTGGTTTCAGCATCTCAATAATAGCTGTCATTGCGAGATTTTCACTATAAGTGCTAATATAACAGCCCAGTCCAGCACTGGAGTGCAGAATAGCTTCTCGGCATCAATGGAGTCAGCTACTCTCGATGTGATTCTGGAGGCAAAAGTGGGTCCTACCCAGTAAACGTTTGGTAAATGTGATTGTATATAGCTGAGTCTAGGGTTCCATGATGGTTGCATATGTTTGTGCATCGTGTAATCGCATCAATTCCTGAACAATCTGGGGTTGCCCCAGCACCGTAAATACTCCAAAAGAGTGAAAATGAAAGTATATCAGAGTTACGGTCAGCAGACAAACTCAGTGGTGGATCAGTGTTTGATGTGCCAGGGTATTCTGTAATAAGAATGCAGGGCAATCCTAATCCAGCAGTGGAGGAACACCTTAGGATATTTCTAATAACCAAGTATGTACTTGAAATGTGTCTGTCTAGATCTATGATAGATAGATAGATAGATAGATAGATAGATAGATAGATACATACATACATACATACAAACACACACATATATCTGTATTGTTCTGATATCAATTCATACTGATCACAATACAAGCAAAAGATAAAACACATGAATAAATCAGTGATCTCACTTAGCTTACTTACTTAGGCAGAAGGTATGGACGTCAGTGGAATGCCCCCTGTCCTGAGACCTGCAAGAGACCTGCATTCAATTAGTCATGACTGCTTGAGAATACATTGATTTCTAAAGAAAACAAAGCATGTGTCACAACAGACACTTATCTTGCCCATGCAATAACTCAAAACTCTGTAACAGGTCTCAGTCAATCTTTGCAGATACATTACATGCATGAAGATCTGGAAGTTAACAATTTTTGAGACGAATCGCACGACAGCTGAAGCAGCCCAAAGAGAAGGGAAGGCACAGATGTGGTCATCCTGTCTACACTGTGACAAGCAGAGGTGGATAATTCAGGTCCAAAGAGTAAAAATCCAAACCATGATTTTCTTTCAACCTGCCAGTTGAGTATTAAGTCACGGAGTGCTCAACTAGTTGGTTGAAACAATCCTGGTCTGGATTTTTACTCTTTGAACCTGTATTCCTCACCTCTGGTGACAAGTCACATAAAGTTGGGCTTTTAATAATAATGTTTGGAGAGCTAGAAGTGCATCAGGGGGCTAGAGATTGTGGCGGGTGGGGGGGTGGGGGGAGTCAGAATTAGATTGGGTGTGTGTGTGTGTGCGTGGGTGTGTGTGTGTGGGGGGGGGTGTCCAGGGAATATGCTGTTATTGTTCCACCTGCATCTAGTTGAAATTTACTTTTTATGTGAATGTTTTAATTCAACTTTTACATCTGCTGTTCAAACATAACTGGTGACTTTCTTGACACGAAGGAAGTTACTTTCATAAAACATTCTGATTAATACAAATGACTAAGGATTTCTCAAGGACCAACTATTTAAGCTGATTTCCCCATAAATGATGCGGGAAACCAAGTATACACAAGGCGCAAACATCATAATAAGTCTTATTATTGTCTTTTGAAACCTCAGCAATATTTACTTTGCCAGTAATATCACTTACAGCATTATCTGCATAACCAACAGAGAGAGGGACCATCCCATATGACACCCAGAACATCAGTCCTTGTTTGTGCTTCATTTGGCCCTTATAAGGTACATTAGTCTTGTTGAGTGCATTTGCACTGGAGACAATTTTTACAGACTTTCTGTGGCTTAAATATGAAGATTAACTATCTTAGGTAAATAAAATAATAATCTCACCATATGTGTCGATGCGCAATGGGTGTCTATAAGTATTACAGTTAAAGAATAGTTTTGGCTTATCCAAAGCTTATCGCAGCATGCCTTTGAATGGAGATTCCTTATTTACAGATAAATTACATTCTCCTTTGGAAATTATGCTAGTTAATACAGTCAAGTCAGATTAGATGCTTACAAACATATTACAATTCACCCTCACATTATATTATACAATAATATACACGTACTGGCCATTATATTAGGTACACTTTGCTAGTACTGGGTTGGACTTCTTTGTAGCATAATGTAGATTCAACTTGGTGAATCTACATTATACAGTAACCTTGGTCCATGTTGACATGATAGCGTCATGCAGTTGCTACAGATTTGTCGGCTGCACCATCATGATGAGAATGTCCCGTTCCACCACATCTCATAATTGGTCTATCTGATTGAGATCTGGTGACTGTGGAGGCCAATTCTGGACAATAAACGTAATGTCATGATCAAAAAACCAGTCAGATATGATATAAGCTTTGTGACATCGCGCATTATCCTGCTGGAAATAGCCATTAGACACTGTGGTCATGGAGGGATGGACATGGCCAGCAAGTAGAATGCTCAGGTAGGCTGTGGCATTTAAATGGAGATGGGTAATCCAAGTCCAAAGAGTAAAAATGCAGACCAGGATTTTGTTTCAACCAACCAGTTGAGCGCTTTGTCTCTGAGACTCTTTACACTCAACTGGTTGGTTGAAACAAAAGGTTCCTTCCAGTCATGCCACTCCAGGTCTCACTGTCATTGCCCACGTGAGCACTGAAGTCCCCCAGCAGAACAAGAGAGTCCCCAGGAGGTGCGCTCTCCAACACCCCTTCCAAGGACTCCAAAAAGGGTGGGTATTCTGACCTGCTGTTTGGCGACAACAGTCAGGACCCGTCCCCCACACGAAGGCGAAGGGAGGCTACCCTCTCGTCCACCAGGGTAAACCCCAATGTACAGGCGCCCAGCCAGGAGGCAATAAGTATGCCCACTCCTGCTCGGCGCCTCTTCCCGTGAGCTACTCCAGAGTGGAAGAGGGTCCAACCCCCCTCAAGGAGACTGGTTCCAGAGCCCAAGCCATGGGTCGAGGTGAGCCAGACTATATCTAGTCAGAACCTCCCAACCTCGCGCACCAGCTCAGGCTCCTTCCCCGCCAGAGAGGTGACATTCCATGTCTCTAGAGCAGGGGTGGGCAATCTTATCCGCAAAGGGCCGGTGTGTATGCAGGTTTTCAGGATAACCTTAGGTCAGCTGTTCAAACCCAGGTGAGAGAATTCTTCAGCCAATCAGCCCTCTAATTAGTGATCTAATTAGGGAGTTGCAGCGAAAACCTGCATACACACCGGCCCTTTGCGGATAAGATTGCCCACCCCTGCTCTAGAGCTAGCTTCTGCAGCCGAGGATCGGACCGCCAAGGTCCCCGCCTTCGACCACTGCCCAGCTCACTTTGCACCCAACCCCCACGGCCCCTCCTACAGTTGGTGAGCCCATTGGAGGGGGGACCCACATTCCTTCTTCGGGCTGTGCCCAGCCAGGCCCCATGGGTGCAGGTCTAGCCACCAGGCACTCGCCATCAAACCCCACCCCCAGGCCTGGCTCCACAGGGGGCCCAAAGCCCCACACCATTACACTACCACTACCAGTCTGCGTTATTGATACGAGTCATGATGGATCCCTGCTTTCCTGTTGTTTACACTAAATTCTGACCCTACCATCTGAATGTTGCAGCAGAAATAGAAAATCCTCTGACCAGGCAATGTTCTTCCAATCTCCCATTGCCTGTATCTGCACGAGCTGGTACACTGTGCTGCTTACATGTGACTGGCTGATTAGATATTTGCTTCGATGAGCAGCTGAACAGGTGTACGTAATAAAGTGGCCAGTGAGTGTATATGGCTCATACTCAGTGCTTCATCTCAAGGACCCCTGTAGTGTTCTGGTTTTTGTCCTAACACATGTCATTTGTTAATTACTGTCAATTAATGAGTATAACCAGAATGTTAGAAATGGATTAGATTTTGCATATATTAACAATTACTGTATGGAGACTAATGAGTATATGTATTAAAACAACAACAACAACAACAACAACAACAACAATAATAATAATAATAATAATAATTATTATTTGTGATGTGCCCTGCGATGGGCTGGCCCCCCAACCTGGGTTGTTCCCCGCCTCGTGCCCGTAGCTTCCGGGATAGGCTCCGGTCCCCCCGTGACCCCAATAGGGAAAAAGCGGGTTGGAAAATGGATGGATGGATAATAATTTGTTGCCTTAAAATTTTCACTTGTGGACCTGATCCAGTAATATTAATAAGGTCAAAATGCACCAGCAAGGTTATCCCAGGAAATGGGCTTGTGAAATAGAGGATGTATAGTGATATAAAGATGGGTGACAGAACTAGAGACGTTTGTCATCTTGATAGTCCTTAATGTGTTTCCTTCTGATGAACATTCACGCTGCGCCTTCATCAAATGAAAATAACCTTCCTCGTGAGAAAGCAGCGCAGAAGAACGGAACGACCCGCATCGCACAAGGTAGATTGTGTCTGATACTAGCGGGAGTTTGGAAGTTTAGCGGGAGTTTCGGCAGTGTAGAAAAGACCTTAGATGAGTAAGGGAACGCGGGTGGTTCCGGATATTAGCAGGATAGAACGGATGAAAGGTTGTGACAGAACTTTTGCACACCCTACCAATTCAGAGCTGGGAAAGCGGGCGCCACACTGAGCCCATGCTGTAAAGAAAGGAAAGACAGGCCTCCCTGTTGAGTTTCTCTGGAAACACTGTAATGCCACACTGGCCCACCGACGGGCATGTGCTCATTATGAGCGCAGTGCACAAATCCGGATATATGAGCACAAGGCTGGCCGGAACTACAATCCCAGCAAATCCCGGTAAGGACAGTCCCCACTGCCCAACTTCCTGTTGGGTGTTTTTCAACAACACTGTCAATGGGTCTGGTTACATAGCTCCAAAGTCCTCTGGGCTGAACCAAACCAATTACAGAAAAGCACACCAATGGCGACCGTTCCTTGAATAATTTGGGGAGGTAACGATCAACGCTCAAATCCAGGGCCATGACCAGGTATCTCAATCCCGTGCATATGGTCAGTGATGGCAAATACCGATTCAGCAAAATAGCATGCGAGATGTCATAGTTCTGTCCCCTGTCATGACAGAAAATCAAGTAGAACATACTCCTATATATCCTTTACCTTCCAATCTCCATAAACAGTAATAAAAAAATAAGATATAATCTACAATTATATTATTATTATAATCTACCAGCTTCAAAACAGGCCTTTAAAATGGTGATGTATGAAAATATTGCATAGTATCAGTTTTTGTTTGGTACTCCGGTACAGCAAACCCCCTAAAAGGAAGCATCTTGGGGGGGAGGGGGGGGGGGCATTGGGCAGTGGGGGTTTCCACAGCGTTGGCACAGC
>JAODKL010000051.1:2971985-2987785 GCA_026780765.1 Petrocephalus schoutedeni
GGGAAGGAGAGTGACACATTACTGCTCTGTTACAGCTGAGCCAGGGAAGGAGAGTGACACATTACTGCTCTGTTACAACTGAGCCAGGGAAGGAGAGTGACACGTTACTGCTCTGTTACAACTGAGCCAGGGAAGCAGAGTAACGTGTTACTTTTCTGTTACTGCTGAGTCCAGGAGGGAGAGCAACACATTATTGCTCAGTTATAACTGAGTCAGAGAAGGAGAGTAATATGTTACTGCTCTGTTACTGCTGAGTCCAGGAAGGAGAGTAACATGTTACTGCTCTATTAAGCTGTAACCCTGTGCTGTAAGCAGGTGGACGATGGAGGGTAACAAAAATAATAGAAAGATTTCTCATATCACCCAACAGTGATATGAGCATTGTGCAGGCCAAATGATTCAATCCCACATATTTCAGGCCACGGGCACCAATCCCTAACCTACTGGGACAGACAATTGCGGCTGGCACCAACTCAATTTGTCTGAATGCTGGAAAGCCTGAGATACCACACTGAATAGAGTCATTCAAAACAGCCCACACCACATCAGACAGGTCATGCTGCCCAGTTCTGACAGGTTCTGACAGGTTCTGTGCTTCTTGGCACTTCCCTGCGAAGACCCTGTCAAACGCTGTCAGTCAGCAGCTACTGGGTATCAGAACACTTCCAGCCTGTTCCAAAGGTGTTGGTATCCCAGCTCCTCCAAGCCTGTAGTGGCACGACAGACAAGCTCCTCACACTGACAAATGCACACAGACCTCCCATGGGCTGGCATAATGACGCTATGCTGCCAGTGGAAGGGATCATGTGATCTGTTGACTTGTAGAGGAGGTGTAACTGTTCCAGGCTACTGCTTGACTAACTTCTTTATGAAAAAAGGGCTATAGGGGAAGGGAGATTAAAATATTATATACTTAAGGTGGTAAAGACAACGGAGATATGAATAGGGGCATGACTGACATCATCCGACCTAGACTTGTTCCTGGGCTCTGTGTTTAATGGAGAACTCAGAAAAAGTCCACCTCCCCCCCCTCATAGATGACTGAGGGGCTTCAGCCCTCTTACAAAGAGACAGGTTTGAGCCGTAACAGTGGGAGTCTGCTGTAGATATGAAAACCACGGAACATGACCCTTACATAAACATGCACATGGGGCTGAATGTGGCTATAGACAGAATAGGTTGACCCAGAATTCCCTGCCTCACGGAGGAAGCGAAATGATCATCAGTTTTCTTGGTAGGGGGGCCAGTGAAAAGGTGGAAAGTAAAACTTTGCCAAGGGCCACTGAAAAGGTGGAACGGGCCCAGCATGCACATTAACAGTGGAGGGGTGCCAGGGAGCGTGGCATCAGAAATGCCGGGGGGTAAGCCCATTTCATTGCATGATGAATGATGGGATTAAGAAGCCATGCATACAACAGGACAGGTAGCACAACAGAAGAGACACCCAGCACAAGCTTAACATGGCAATGGGGGTCTAAGGGAAAATGCACAGCAGCCCATAGGAGACGAACTCTCTGTGCCCGGCTGGACATAACCGGGTCAATCCCCAGTGCATTGGTCTGTTATTACCACAGACAACTAAATTATGCTACAAGCCTTTCACAGGAAAAATTGCAAGCTATCTAGTTTCACATTCTTATTTTAGACATATTTTGACTTATTAAAACCATCAATTTTCATAACTACTCACTCAGAACACTCCACGGGATGGTAGCCTGGATATCCCAGACACGACAGGGCACTGATATAGTACAAAAGAAGTTCATGCCAGCTGACCGGAGTTGCAAGTCTTTGGTTAGTGAGGGACCCCATGAAATGCCCGCATGTGTTAAAGAACCACAGCGCCTACTTCTTCCAATAATGATATATGCACATTTTATGGGGAACAAGTAGAGAAATGACTAACCAACTTCTACGTTACCGATAGATGTGGATTAAAACTTGCAGGCTGACCTGTTTCGGAAGGTCCAGGCAGGGCTCCTTATCCCGATGTGGGAAAGTAAAATGAAACAGAGCTCAGTCGGGCAGATACTTGAAAAATCATATCTCCCCTCCAACCCATTACAGGTTTGGTAGCAGCCCAGCCTTCCTGAGGTCACTGTGTCACTGACTATAACATGTTTGGGCTGATCTATCAATCTGCTATATAAACATTGTTAGGAACTAGGTGGCCTTGAAACTAGGTTCCTAGGACCTGATCATACTGTAACTGAAATCCACATTGAGTGATCAGCATGTTCAGCATGTCTAAGGGGTGCCACATGACACCATCATGTGATGGGATCAGCAGAACACCAGCATACATTGCTAAAAAATATGGACCTCGGTTACAGGCTAAAGACAACCAGTGGCCTTAAATTATGACAATGTTTCCAAAGTGACCACCTTAGAATAAAAGCATTTGTCTTCATCTTCAATGCTGTCGGACAGTCCACATTTTTGCTCCAAGAGCTGGGAGGCAGTAAGAACATGAACTGTCTGCAGGTCCCTGAGGACCGGACTGGAAAACACTGTTGTAGGGGACCAGGACCCCCAGACTTACATGCTTCATGACCCAGTTTTGGCCAACTTGACATGTGAAGACCTTTAAATGCGTCCACAAAGTGTGACCTCACCTCCGACATGACCCTCTAAGGGTTGGCCCTGCTTGAAGGGCCAACACTTGCTTCACAGGTGATTTGCGTAAATGAAAGCTAGAGGTGAAGCAGCAAGACATCCCATAAACTGGGAAAAGACGGGACCAAGAAAAACATTCAATCCATTCGAAGTTTGGGAAAGGTTCTTGTCCTGGCCTGGCTAGGCTGCTGCCACTGCAGCCAAGTTAAACATCCCAACACGACGTGGAGATGAGCATCGCACCTTAAGGCATCGACGTATCAGTCATGAGCCATGCTTGACACGTGTTCACCTCAGCATGTTGCGTACATATGCACGCTGAGACGACAGTACCTCCAGCTGACCGGGTGTCCTATGTGTTGCCTGCCAGTGATTAACTAACCAGGTTAAAAACTTACGGTATGTCATCTTTTCTGTTCACCTCACCACAAATATTACCAAATCTACAGTCTTCAATGATATCATTTTCGGTTTTAAAAGGATTACTCTCAGGCTCACTTTTGGCATCCTACTCTATGACTTCCAGGCGTTTCCATCATTGCACCCTTACGTACATTCCATTTCGAGGAAACATGCAGCACCAGGACACAAACCCATTCTGGACCACATAAAAACCAATAAGTCACCGAGATTACCATCAGCCCTGCTAACAGGAACCCTAAAGTGATATACTGCAAACCGAAACAGCTTTCCTGTAATACACTGGTTTGAACAGCAGTTCCTACAGAAATACCACAGGTTAGGTGTCTTGCCCCAGGGGGTAAAATAGCAGCGTCAGATCCTCTGAATCTGTGACCTTAACCTACTGCTAGGCTGATTAATGATGCTGCCTATCCCTCTTCACAAGATCCATCTGTACGTTGCCTAGGCTAGGTTTAAATGGCTGAAAAATCCCTTGGGAAAGACCATTGATCACACCCGCTTTCCAGCGACGCTAGTCAGTTGTCTTGATGAGACAGTTATCTTCTTCTGCTGTCGCCATGGCTGAGGAACACAAGGTGGCCTCGCAGACACTTACAAGTATCTGAACACCGCAGCTCAATAAGGTCCCCCTGGCTATGCAATTGCCTTCAAACATGAAGAACTATCAGTCTGTCTCTTTGACCACTGCTTTCCACCAACCCAAAGCCACCCCCCCAACTATAACACTATAATCCCTCAACACCCCTGCAAAGAAAATCTCATGACCATCATTTAGTTAAACTCCAAGGAAACACTGGCATTGTCTCACATCCTTGTCTTGGTGCCTCCTTAATTACCTCCTTGGAAAAAGCTGTATAATAACGTGGTATTATATTGGCCTTAATGGACCATTTAAGCTTAAATAAATAACTTAACTGTTTTAACATCTTGAAATGATAAACTCAGGAGCGGAAAAGCAATTGCAGGCTACCGAAAGTCAATATTCCTCCCATTCCACGTTTTCCCAGGACATTCCCAAACAGCGAACTCACACTTTATGCGTGCGCAAGGCAGAGCAAAGCCCCAGCACACATACATGTGTTGGCAGGAGCTGCTCAATTGAGGCTGCTTGTACGTGAATAATGCCCCATGGCGGGTTCCAGCCGTAAGATATAATGCGACCCCCAGTCAACAGGAGATTTGCGGAAAGCTCAAGGGCAAAGAACTGTCTGAGACCCACGACGGTGGTCAATTCTCATGACAGCCCACATGCCAGGGGAGCAGAATGGGATCCACGCCTATGTGCACGAGTGACCCCGATTGAGTGCGGCGTGCCAGCCTCCATTCCGCACGGCCGTTCTGGCCACAGACACGCTTCCCTGCACGTTTCCGACTACCGGAACGTTCCTCTGTATTTTCTTCCTTTTTTCTCTGGACCCAGGGCTCCACATTACGGCTCTGACCACAGGCCTAATTCCCACCACAGGGACCATCCTTCCCGCTGCAGATTTTCCCAGACAGGGCTACCCACATGCCGGCTTTGCACCAGAGACCTTTCTCGGCGTGTTGCGTCTCTCCACGGGGACGCGTCTCCACACCACGCGCCTGACCATGGGCATAGCTCGCCAAACATCAGAAGGTTTGCTGCGCAGTCCTGACCCCAGACATGGCATTCTGTGTCTCCATCCCGACTGCGTTCCCCCCTCCACTGGGGGGTGCTGTGTGGCCCAGTGGATTAAGCCCCTTTGCCTGTGATTAGGTAGAACAGTCACATTTCAAATGGGCACCTGAGCAAGGCCCTAAGCCACCCCCCAAAATACGCTGGGCTCAAACCTCAAGCTTTGCTATCATTTCATTACAGGTCCTCATACACAATCTCAGCTCTGGTGTCGGCTATCAGACCTTCTTCTTAGACACACTGGAGAAGCAGCTTGGCTCACCTTAGCTATTATGGGCAAAATGATAGCTAGCTAAGGTCTTACCGACAGGTCAAAAGAACGACAACGTATTCACATCGCTAACAGCCTAAGCGGTAAACATATTACTTCCTTGCGGGTCATTTAGCAGTTCATTTACTTGATTAAGACATCTGGGCCGCCAGAAGCCTGGTGATTACGCCTAACCGCGAGTCCGGCAGCGAGGCAGATGGATTTTCTTTTAATGAGCTTTGCTAATTAAACCGCTGCGATACATGTGCTCTTGACACAGCCCTAACCACATGAAGGCATGAATCCCATGAAGACAGACTCTTCGTCATAGCGGTATGAAGCAAAGGTGGTAGAGCATGGGGTGGGCGTGGGGGGTGGGCGGGGGAGCCGCTGATCCCCCATCCTTCCACCGCCTTCTCCTGTGTTGCGACACCTCGGCTAGACACGGCTCGCCGCAGCCTGGCGCAGATGCTGCCTATCTAGATATTTACTGGCTGTCGTGGAGGGTGTGATGTGGCACCACAGAGCGCGGCCGCATTAAAGCTGCATCGCATTCCTGCTGTGGTTCGATTTCAGCCGGAGCGCAGACAGTGGGGGGGGGGGGGGGGGGGGGGGGGCCTGGGGCAGTGGGGGTTTCCACAGCGTTGGCACAGCTATCTCACACCTCTAGGGTGGGGCTTCAAACCGCATCACTACTGTGTACTGTGTACTACTGTGTACTGTTTGCATGCTCTCCCTATGTTATGCGGGTTTTTGAGTGTACCCCATCCTATCCTGGGTGTACCCCATCCCATTCTGAGTGTACCCGTCCCATTCCGGGTGTACCCCATCCTATCCCAGGTGTACCCCATCCCATTCTGGGTGTACCTCATCCTATGCCGGGTGTACCCTATCCCATTTTGAGTGTACCCCGTCCCATTCCGGGTGTACCCCATCCTATCCTGGGTGTACCCTATCCCATTTTGAGTGCACCCCGTCCCATTCCGGGTGACCCCATCCTATCCTGGGTGTACCCTATTCCATTTTGAGTGTACCCTGTCCCATTCTGGGTGACCCCATCCTTTCCCGGCTGTACCCTATCCCATTCTGAGTGTACCCCGCCCCATTCCGGGTGTACCCCATCCTATCCCGGGTGTACCCTATCCCATTCCAGGGTATGTTATTAGAAGATGGATGGATGGGTAAAATATGTGAAAAACAGACAAAGTGATTTTGCAGAGAATGAAACGTAAATGCCTTTCCTGTGTAAAATTTTAAAAAGACGAAAAAGTAATTGCAATAATTAATTTCAGCAAGAACAGTTTTGACAGATTTCTAAGTCCTCCATATGTTCCCAGATAGAGGCAAAATAGGCTGGATATAGAAAAGTTAGAAAAGAAATCCAAAATGACATTTTAATTTAATATAAGAACAAGGTACGTTCTTAAATGATTAAGTGTATGGCCAGTCTAACATCTATTAGAAAATGTGCCAATAAAATAAAAAAAAAAAAAAAAAAAACGCAGAAGTGCGGAGAATGAAGCAGGTTCATCAGAAAGAACGCTTTCAGCAAAACGGAGTATGCTTGACATTTATAAAAATACACAAATGAAGAAAGGGAACGCTAAATGCATGACAGCAGACCTTAATGTCACTTACAGTGAAGGATACAAGTTATTAAAACGATGCAAGTGTTCATCCTTAACTTTATCTAATGGATTTCAAGCATGACTTGAAATAAAAATAAAAAAAGCCTGGATCTTTAATTAGCTTAAAAATTATAATAAATAATATTGCTGCCTGCATATGCTAGCCCAAGTTAAGGACACGGAGCATCCTAAGACTGTCACATCCAAATGTGTCCTGCTGAGATCCAGTATGACAGGCTTGATCCGAGCTGAGGGCACAGCCTGAAGGCCGGACCTAACAATGCTAAAAATGCTAATTCTCTGACAGCTGCTCGACCCTTCCCACACGAAGGCGAAACAGTCAGATGCTGCATCTTAGGAATATTATAGTACTACAAGTTTACGCATGTTACCCATCCTGGAATCAGCCTGGAACATTTTGCAAGCCTGAATAATCAAGAAACGCAAGAGAACAAGCTGTTAGCTCCTTACACCGTTAATCCTTCGACGGAGCGGCCGATTTAAAGGATGAACATTTGCATTCTATTTGCACCGTTGCAAATACGGCTAGAATCCAGCGGCAAATCAACCGTATATCCGTATCCTGTTCAGATACAGTCTAAATAAAATCACATGCCGCCAAAAGAAAAGCTTACGGAACAAAGCACGGCTGGTCATTATTTACCACTGACAGAATTACAGGGGATATCAGAAACTGTATCAGGATATTTTATACCAGCTAACAGATATACAGTCAACAATAACGAAAGGAAAACACGTGCAGCTGACACGTGCAGAATTATTAGCTGCTATTATATTCCGCAAGCGTTTGTTTACGCAATAACAAACTGCTAGATATGTCAGACGCCCCATTCTTACACGAGACCACACTTGGGGAGCATAGGCTTTTTAATCACACTTGACCCCCGCTCCACTGCGTAGCTGTGTGCACCTTTATGCTTTATGTGGCCTTAAAGTTCTCTTTATCGTCAATATAATTAACGTCTCGCCAACAACTCTCTGCAGCAAACCACAGCACAGCTAAAGGAAGCTAACTGGCCTCAATAGCAAAACTACTGCTTTTAACTACAATAAAGGAGTATATGGGGTAAAAAAAAAGATCATTCCGTATTAAATTACACCTATGAAATACAAGGAATATGCAGTAGAAGCAAATAGTAATTTAAGCATTGATTAACCAGCGCTTAACCGTTACTCCTGCAGTACCCCTCCGCATATGTTTCATATTTATATGTAATAAGTCATACAAAGTGTAATTATGATACAGAAAACCTCACTCAAAACTCAATAAGCACTATTTTATCTGAGCAGATAAAGTTATTTTTCCTTTAATGCTGTTCAATCTCATTGCAGTTTAATGCAGTTAATTCGCAACTGCAAATGGATATTTATTTTTCTGGGCTGTGTTTAATTTTCAGGATACCTAAATCATATTAGTGTAGTACTTCAGTATTTAAAACCATAATAGTTACCTTGTATCAGATAATATATAGAAGACCAATTGATGATGGATAATTATACACCAGTTGAGAACATCTGCCCAGGTATCAAATCACAATAAACCAAAAAGTGAGGATCTCCACTACACTGGAACAACTAGACAGCAAACAGTAATTACCACTAACTTTCATTAGCCAAAGTGTTAATTGGAATTTGCCTCCATCTGCTTTTAATCTAATGTCTGTTACACATTAACATCAATATATATGCATATATATTATATATCTTTGTAGAGACTCTCCAGTCCTTCCTTTCTATGGGAGAAACCATAATCCCAACCATAAAAACCTTAACCCCTACCTAACCCAAACCATAAGTAACAAAACAAAATTCAGGACTTCTTTTTTATACAACCAAGGTTCCCCCTGTGGGGAACGAAAAAATGGTCCCCACAATGTCAGAATGACAGGTTTTTATCACATTATAGGAATGTTTGTCCCCTCAATGTAATATATACATGACCTCCATACACATGCAGTGATATCAGAAAATGTTGAGAGAATGTTTGTCCCCTCAATGTAATATATGCATGAGCTCCATACACATGCAGTGATATCAGAAAATGTTGGGAGAATGTCTGTCCCCTCAATGTAAAATACACATGACTCCCATACACATGCAGTGATATCAGAAAGTGTTGGGAGAATGTCTGTCCCCTCAATGTAAAATACATATGACCTCCATACACATGCAGTGATATCAGAAAGTGTTGGGAGAATGTTGCAAATTTATTGGCTTCATCATATCTTCTGCACAAACTTTTTCGTCTTATAAAGTAT
Source organism: Petrocephalus schoutedeni (assembly GCA_026780765.1). NCBI lineage: Eukaryota > Metazoa > Chordata > Actinopteri > Osteoglossiformes > Mormyridae > Petrocephalus > Petrocephalus schoutedeni. The sequence goes on from JAODKL010000051.1 coordinate 2,980,839, forward strand.
CATGAATTTTTTTGACTGACAGTTCTGTTCTTACTATTTTGCTATTAAATGCAATTGTAGTCACTGGTCCCCAAAGGGACACCAACCACAAATGTTTGGTGTGTTATGTTATTGCAAAAGTGTTACTAATTAAAAATCCTCCAATGAGACTGTTTGTCAAGGACCTTTTTAACTCAGAACAGCTATTAGAACCATAATTTATCACTGCTGTGAAATGAATGTTTTACTTAAAATTACTAGTGGTTCCTAATGTGATATTTACTTTGGGCAAACAAATTAATAAAGTAACGATAAAACAAATACATTTGTTTATTATTATTGAACTAAACAAGCGTCCCAAGACATTCCGTGAGCACTGTGTGTGTGTGTGTGTGTGTGTGAACGTGCACATACAGTATATACATACACATAATAGATATATGCTTTGTTTACTGCTTGGGCTTTAAAAAGCTTTTAAGCTATTAATTTTTTGCAGATTGCCAGTGGGTCGATCATGCTGTTCTACTGGAGAGAAGCCTTGTTTCCTTGGTCTCCAAACAATATTGAGTCATTCAAATGAAACATTCATATTATGACTCTGTGTGAGTGCTACCATAAATCACACTGGGCCAGGTACCACAGGCGGCTTCGCGAGCGACGGCCGGGCATCGTCAGAATTACGGGAGACAAAGGCTACCGGGTGACGGGTGAAATACTATTACTGCGAGAAAACGGCATCCATCCAATGCCGTAATAGACTTTAGAAATAACAGACTTGCTGGAGTAATTAGTTAAAAGATTCAGAAGATGGATCGAATCAGAATGGCAGACTTCAGTGATAACAAAACTGAAAAGAAAAAAAAAAAACATAGGACAGGGGTATCTCAATCAGACTTAAGAACTGAATCAATAAACAACCTTACAATGCTAAAACCACAGCGCAGCTTATGCTACCATATCAGTAGCTGTACTACTAGTAGCTATACTACTGTATAACACATGCATCCATCTGCGATTCACATGCGATGGTATTCTGGGGCACCAAAATACATCGATCCATCCTAAAGGCACTTATCCTGGACAGGGCCGCCTCTCCCAGGCAGCTAGGGGCACAAGGTAGGGAAACACCCTGTTTGGGATGCCTGTTCAGTGCAGGACACCTACACACATACTCACGCATTTTGGGCGCGGATCTGCCTGACTTTGGACATTAAACGGGGAGACCATGCAAAGAGAGCGGGGTTGCCAAACCCCCGACCCAATAGCTATCGGGGGAATTATAAATATGTATGCGAAAAGAACACTGGAAAAAAAAAAACAGCCCATTGCTGCGCCTTCACTTTATGGCTCTGAGATGGAAAGCCTTATCAAGACTCAAAGACAAATCCCGAAACTAATCAGCCGCGACAGTGCTCAGTTTACACATGGCTATGCAGCATTTTCCATTCTGTCTTCCCATCTGAACCAAAAAGGGGAGTGGCGGTTCCTCAGCCCGGACGAATTCCGTTGACATGCACAGGCCTTAGCAGAAGCCGTGCAGACGCCAGGATGCAAATCCCGGCCGCGCACTGCAAGCCTGCCTCAGGGGAGAGGCCGCAAAACAACCTCAAGAAAGGAGACTCCTGAGATGCACAGACCCGTAGATGCCCGGATTACAAATCGATAGCTCCAGATTGCAGGACAGCTGACCACACGCCTCCATGGTAAAAAAAGAAGCCGCTCGCTCTCATTTATGAGAAGAAAGGCCTGAGGAAAAGGCTGTTTTTCCACCGCTACAAAAATAGCTACAGGAATCATATTGCGGGGAACTGAACGCTGAGAGACCCTAGATAACGTTCAAAAATAAGCATTGCACTTTAATCCTCTTTTGAAAAGTACATCCCAAACTAAATTTTAATCTCTCTGAGATATGAGTAGTTCATAAAAGCCCAGATTTATTTTGCATCTCATTTAGAGCGGAAAACTATTAAGTTTCTCACGCTTCGCAATAAAGGCTTATTTGCAATTTGAATTAATTCTAATGAACTTTCTTTATTCAAATATTCTCCTTGCCATCTAAGTCATTAACGACTGCCTCCTGTGTACGGCTAAGATGAAACATATGCGGGAGTCATCTCCCCCGTCAACAAAGAACACGGAGTCACCAACAAGCAGCCTGTCGCGACCAAATCTTCTGTGTCACGCAGTGGCTCTGAACAGATCTATTGTCCTTGTGCGTTTGTGAGAATGCAGGCATCAGATTGCAGATTTCTGAGTGAGGTGCATTGGTATCGATTGCAAATTATCATGGGATTATGAGACAGATTTCTAGTATTGATTTCTGTGATCTCGAAATTAATTCCGCACCGAAACCATTTCTATCACTGCCATAGCACAATACCTTGCATGCATCATATCCAGTAGGGGAGGGACAGTGTTTTAGTGAGCTGTGCCTGTGACTGGAAGGTTGTCGGTTCAAATCCCATGCTCAGCAGAGTGATTTCACCATTAGGCTCTTGAGCAAGGCCCATAACTCCCAACTGCTTCAGGGACTGGCTAAAAAATATAAATACATATCTGTAATCGACAATCCCCTAAATTGCAACTGAACACATCACATACTGTAACTGTGCCTGATGGCCAAGGAATCCCAACATAAGTGTGGTTGTATATTGGTCATTCAAACTGGCAAATCAGCATACAGCCCTTATGTTCACCTTGTGTTTTGTGCATGTTTGGGGGCTGTACTTTGGCAGGTAAGATATGCGAATCAGCCTTCGACGCCTTTCTTGCCAGGGCAATTTCATGGCTCGCGGAAAAAATGGCATCTCGCGAAGCGTCACCCCAGAGAGTGCGCACTTCCGGAGGACACTTAGTGTGTCATGTGGCTGCTCTGCCCAGGGTCTTGCTTCATCGCAGCTAGATTGGTATAATTGCCCATTTGAATGTGGGGGAAAAAAGAAACAGTATTGAGTGACACAATAATTAGCTTGGAGATGGGTTTTCACTCTGTCGTCAATGGCAAAGATCAATGCTGCATCTAGTAGCTTAAGAAGCGGATGGAGGGGGGGGGGGAAAGGTTTCTACTAAAGGCTAGAAGAAAAGTGCTGTTCACTTCATAGGAAGGCAGGACATATTTTCCTTGCCAGTGACTGCATTCATTTGGCACTACGTTGAGTAAATTCGGGCATATTCGCATTCATATCTGGAGATTCCGCCAGGCGGCGCGGGTCTTAAAGCAGGTCATGGGCTGTTTTTCTCCCGATGGAAGCGATGCGGTGAATGATTGACCCCCGCCTAACTGAGCTGCATATCAGCAGACTGCATTAAGGGTGAGAGGCCATCGGAGTGATTAGCCACGCCGTGGTGCCGAAATGACCTTTCAGACTCCGCTCTCGCTCACGGAGATGGCCGGGGAGGTGCGGGGGCATCGACTTAAACGCTTCATTTGGACATGTTTTAAAAAAAGGACAATCCTTAAATTTCTAGCTAGAGCCTGGAAACTAAAGACAAATCCTAACATTTAGAGGAAATCTATGGATCTGTTAACAATGTGATTCTGTAATTACTCACCAACCAATAGAACTGTAAACCAGCTCGGACTCACTCAGACAGCTTTATGCCTTTAAACCGCCTTTTTAATGGGAACGATCAATAGACCCGATGGACTATTTTATACATTTTTAAATAAGTGTAAAGTACACACAATACCATACATCAGGTTTGTTTCATTTATCCATCATTCCATCCGCCTTTCTATCCATCTATCAGTCCACCCAATCATCTATTCCTCCATTCATCCATCCGTCATCCAACTATCCATCCATCAGTCCATGAATCAATCCATCCATTAGTCCACCCTACTATCCATCAGTACATGAATCAATCCGTCCATTAGTCCATCCTACTATCCATCCATCAGTACATGAATCAATCCATCCATCCATCCATCCATCGTACTGTCCATCCATCAGTCCATCCTACTATCCATCCATCAGTACATGAATCAATCAATCCATCCATCCATCCATCCATCCATCCATCGTACTGTCCATCCATCAGTCCATCCTACTATTCATCCATAAGTCCATGAATCAATCCATCCATCCATCAGTCCATCCTACTATCATCCATCAGTCCATGAATCAATCCATCATCCTTCTATCCATCCATCAGTCCATGAATCAATCCATCCATCCATTAGTCCATCCTACTATCCATCCATCAGTCCCTGGATCAATCCATCCATCTATCTATCAGTCCATCCTACTATCCATCCATCAGTCCATGGATCAATCCATCCATCCATTACTTATTTAGTACAGTAAAAGCACTGAACGGCATACGATAAGCACATCGGCCTCCTATCTTGGCCAGGCTGCTACGCACCTGCACCTCCTCAGCCAATACGGCATGCCAGCTGCACCCCAATTTCATCTCTATAAACTCCCTCCGAAGATGGCGCCTCAAAGTGTCTCGGGGTCACCCGTGCTTCTCAGGCTCCCCCTTCCTCGCGACGGGACACCAGCGGCAGCCTGAGGACGATGACGCCGGCTGATCGCAATCTAAACCGCATTCCGCCGGATTAGCGCCCGGCCATGCATGCTTAAAACGGGGCTGCTGCGCAAGATAGCGGCAGGCAAATGAGCCTCTGAGACCCGCCGTGGGTGGGATTACCCTAAACTGTCAGTCACTGTCTGATTTCACCGTATGGGGACCCGGGAAGTCACAGGAAATAGCCTGAACCGCTCAGTTTTTAAAAGCGCCTGATAATCCTTCTCAGCACTGATACTGAAGGCTCACGTCTCCCACAGCCTCCCTATAGCAGACTCCCTGGTCTTCAATATGGCCGACTGAATTTATGAATGAGCAAAAGGTACCATTGTTATTGGTAGAGATAGCAAAGGTCCCCTGGGTCCAGGGAGACCGCTTAACGTGCCTTTAGCTGCGGGAGGGAAGGGGACATGCATTTTTCGGGCTCTGTGGGGTCGTCACGGCCCCTATCAGTCCAATGCAGGATAGCCATGTCCCAGCCCCAGATCCCCCTCCTTTCAGATAGCCATCGATCGCTTCACCTGACCCCCCCTGTCTAGGCAGCCGCCGAGCTGTTGGCAGGATCAGCTAACGTAAGATAAGGCTTCCCCCAGGCCTCTACAGCTGTACCAACCACGCAGTCCAGAGGAAGCAAACGTGTATAATGGGATTTCCCAGTTACTCCTGCTTTTAATTAAAACGTTACTGCCGTTTCCGATCAGTGTGGTTCGGTGCATTTCAGCATAATGTCGGCTACATAGCACGTGATAAACTACAAAAAGGAAGTGTCACGCTCCTTAAGAAAAATGGAAAGTTTTATTAATTAAGAAAGAAGAAAAGAAGGAATGCGATACTTAAAAACAGAGTGAGCCCTAGCCCGATTCTGCTTGAATTACCACAATGGCACAAATTTCTTACCTCTCTCCAAGGTTCATTGTGTTGTTGACGTCTCAGGACAGAGAACTGAAAAGAGACCAACATCATGTTAAAGCTACAAAGGACCTTAATACTGAAAGAAAGGGTGAGAACACATTTAACATAACTTCACCATTTAACGTTTAGATTCAAGATTGACTGCATACTATAATTGTGTCCAATTCGCCACATCAGTATTCTACCAAGTAATGTAATAAGCACCTAGAATTCAGTACAAAAGTACACTGATAAGTTACTTCAATAAACCACTTACACAATCTGAATAGAACATGGGTAACATTATTGTAACTCCTTATTCCACTTTTTAATCCAGTTAAAAATCTACTATAGTTCAACCATCACTCCAACAATTCCATAACCTACCACTCTGAGCCTAAAGATAAAATGGACTAATCTTCACTCTGATTTTATAGCCAAACTACTTGAACTTGAGTTTTATCTTACATTACAGCCCTGAATTTAAAGGGGAATCTCTCCCACTTAATGGGGTAGGCAGTCACACCAAGTAACGGCAGGGATAAAATCTTTTTGTGTTTGATGCGGATCACAGGCAGTAGCTCAGGGCTTCACACTAGCTAGCCTTTTGTTGGTAATCTGAAATAGCACATAAATACAATCACACAAGTATGTGGGAGGTTTTAATATTGATAGCATATACTGTATCAGGGATGTTGTCTTAAAAACTCAGACACAGCCAATATGCATGATAGGAACTGACAAACTAAGCATTCTGCGAGCAAAATAATAAAATATTTGTGCCTTCATGATTTTAACAGGGGAAACTGATCATAAAACGAAGGGCCTGTTCTCTCTTGAAGGGCCTTGTCAACACACTTCTCCTAAAATAGGGCTGGATTTGCAAGGTGATGGTCAATATAATTCTGTGATAGAATTCTCCTCTAACATAATAAATTCTCCTTTAACACAATAAGCAAATGCACCGTCCAATCGCACAATTATTGACTCTGATTGCTAATTTGGCAGCTGAATATTTTGAACCATACTCAAGTTCTCAGTGTGAATTATAGTGGATCATGAAACAGAGGGTCAGGCAAACATCTGGCAGGTTATAATATCGAGTATCGAGGGACCCCGAAGGGAGAGAGCCATCAGGTAGAACCTGCACAAGCAAGCCGGACAGTCTCATTTAGTCTGCTCAGAGTTCTCACGGACATACTGCATCAATTCAGACATCCTGGAGAAAACCAGCGCGTCCGGCCTATTACACAGAGCAGCGTAACCAAGGTGGTACAAAGAGGGGCAAAATACTTTCTTATCACTGGAAACTGGCGAAATATATGGTAGCAAATGAGCAGTGTTACACTACACAACACCACCTTAATGTTGGTAAATAACAGAGATGTGGCCTTTACATTCCTATTCACCTGGCAGGCAGCCTTGCTTAATATAGCTGCCACTAAATTTAATATAATTTTCTTTCTTCAGATAAAGCACTGGTCTCCAAATTGAACAAATAAAATAATCTGGGGAGGGGATCCATACATTTTGCTAGACTGAGG
>JAODKL010000051.1:2988392-3005928 GCA_026780765.1 Petrocephalus schoutedeni
GGGGGGGCGGAGAGAGAGGTCTTATAATCGACTATGAATGTATTAGCATTAGAATTGACCCATCGCAGACCTTAGTAAAGTATAAAGGTGATTAAAGTATATATTCCCTGCTGTACTGGAGAAGTTCATTATTAAGTTGATTACGCCACTGAAGAGGTACACCACCACAGGGCATCTGATGCCATTAGGCAGGGAGACAGGGGCAGGCAGGTGGTGTACTGGTTAGGGACGCAACCGCGTAATCGAAAGCTCATTGGATCGAGTCCCCGACCCACAAGTACTGCTGTTCCCCGGGCGCTCACATAGCTGCTCCCTGTTGTGTCACAATGTCACATGGGTCAAAAGCAGAGGACACATTTCGTTGTTGTGTGCTGCAGTGCGTCAACAACGACTATTAATCACCTTCATTATTTACGATGACTGGCATTTACAGAATCAGCCAGGATGCAAATATGTTAGCGTGCACGCCCTCCAACGGGAGTGAGAGCGTGTATGTGACTCACATCCTGTGGCTGGCAGATTGACATCACTGTTGGGCCCCTGAGTGAGGGCCCCAATTCTTCCAGGGACTGTCTGACACTGCTTTCTCAGCTGTGCTTCGCTTCGGATAAAAGCATCTGCTGAATAAACTAAACAAGACTCCAGAGAGGGTCTAAGGCAGGGGCTACAGTGAAAGGGCGTTCCCAAACTAAAGACGGCTACTCATCACCAGGTCACTTGATCCATGTGTTGGAGTGCGAACAGAAACACAGCGGGAGACCGTAAAAACCTGGCAGGCACGCAGAACTGGGGTGGTACCAGCAAGCCCCAAGGTGGGAAACCAAGCCTCTGTGCTGCCATTTTCAGGTCACTATTGAATTCCCTGCTGATTATAAGCACCACTGAAAACGTGGCACTTTTTAAAGGTTATTGTACTTATGATGATCACTGATGATGATCAGACATGTTTTATTGTTACATACAAAGCGTCCTTAAAAGTCATAATGTGATCCTCACTGTTACTCAGTTACTTAATTCCTCTGCAGCTGGCATTACTTAAGCACCCATGTATTCCTTTGCGACATAAGAGGATCCTAATTATTTTCTCGAGTCGACTGCCGTTTAAAAGAATGGGACCCGAGAAAATAATTGCGGCGCTAATAAAAATGGCAACGCTCGGGTGGCAAAAGCAGACAATTAGACCCGTTGAGTTTTCGTTTTATTATTATTTTTTCCCCGCAAAAGCTCTTTCATACACAGGCCGTGAATATTAACTAAACGTGAATTTTCTTTCCAGACACGAGAGGGGGGAGAACGCTTAGGCCACTGCTCCGGCCACCGTTACGCACCGCGCCCCCCCACCCAATTTACCCTCTCTTTTACCCCCTGCTGGGTGGCAACCCAGCGGTAATGAGTACCACCAATCTACTGCTGGCTCCACTCCCATTCACCGACCCAGCAAGGTACTCTTGGTCCCGCCCCCTTCCTTTTTACCGCTCATTTGCATTTTATCGGCAATCACCATAACTCAGACCTCCAGCTTCACGACACCCTCCCCACCCCCTGCCTTATTTAGCTACGTATCCTTCAGGATATCTTGTTTTTCATAGCTACCGGTAAATGCCCCGAAACTGCTTTCGGCTCTCTGTTTAAACTATCCCAGGGGACGTCGACGTAATGAGTGTTAACTCTCCCTCTTAAGAGTCGGCCGTTTTTGTGCACTTTCCCTTTGTGAGCCTTTCACAAACCCGTTTAGGCAACAACAGCAACAACAACAAGCGTAATAACGATACATTTCATTTATTTTAGTCATCTTAATAGCTGAAGGGAAAAAGTACTGGAAACTGCAACCTTAACAGCCGCGCCGAGAGTGTGACAGGTTCATCTCCTGAATTCAGATTGAAATGAAGGATCTGGTGAACCTGCCCTATTATCACCGAGTCTGATATGCGCTGTCATTCCTAATGGCTTTTTGTATTGAAATGTAGAGCAGACATGCAGTGCAGAATCTGTAATGCGTGCACCACTCGGCTTACGACTGTGACGTCACCGCAAAGACAGCGTGCCTTGAACATGTTACGGGGACGTAGGACGACAAGCTGGCGGGGAGAGAAACACGGCAAGAGAGAGAGAGAGAGAATGACAAGATGCCTACTAGCCACGGCCCTCTCCCATCGGCGGCCATATTCCGTTACAACATGCAGAGGCTTAGGAAGCAATCAGGCATATTTAGCTGTCCTGGCGCTCGCCTGAGAGAGTTATAGCTCCGGATTATTTATTGTGTGCGGTCAAGAAGAAAATTAACTGCGGTATTCATCAGCCCAATGCATAAACAAGTGACTCGGGAGACAGCTAACCAAAACCGGAACCACGGGTTACCTCTGGAGCCGTTAGCACTAAAAGACCGACACGCTCCGAGCGGAACAGAGCGATAACCATAAACGTGACATAACAAAAGGGCTGATGCTAAATGCATTCTGATTGGACAGAATGAGCTTCTTAAAGGTCAGCTGGTCAAGGTGAATGCAGATTAAGTGTTCCCATCACCCAGGACTTCAAAACATTTTCTTTTCCATCCCATCAGTATGTAATTAAAAACCCTAATTAGAACTTGTAATTAATTAAACTGCCACATTATATTTCAGTAGATCTGTACTCATAAATACTGTGTCCATTAATGGCCACCAGTGCATTACTAAATACATTAATTCTAAAATTTTTGTTACTGCATTATTTGATATCTTTAGAGCAGGGGTCTCCAATTCTGGCCCTGGAGGTCAGTCAAAAGGCCTTCTATTCTTCTTGGCTTCTGATGAGCCACACCAGTTCTCAGGTAAATCATCAGGACCCAGGTAGGGTAGAAAAACTACTGCATAGTAGCTCTCCAGAACCAGAGGTGAAGAGCCCTGTTTTAGAGCAGTGTTTCCCAATCTGGCCCTCTGGGAGGGAGCTCAAAAGGAGCAAAAACATGGACCTGACCCTGCGGACTGGATTGGAGAACACTGGATTAGAGGAGTGTGTGAGTGAGTTACGCAAGTGTATTCTCTGCGAACCATCTAGTTTACTCCAGGCCCATAGCCAGAAATAAATTTCAAGGGGGACCTGGTCATTTTCGAGGGGGTCTCAGACAGACATACCTGGTGTACCCCAGACTACCTCGATACTTTGAAGGGACACTTCCTGGAGGTACCTTTGAGGTCTAGCTAATGTAAAGGTATGGGATATACAGTAGCAGACATCACATCACAATGGAGACACACAAAGAGCCATTTGGTGACTCTGCTTTATCTGAACTGCATGGATCTGGCCTTTTTCCTGAGGCACCAAACTGTGTAGTCTATATATAGACTGTGTAGACTGAAGCAAACTATAAAGAACGGTCTATAAATACATTCAGTTAAATGTAGGATGCACGGCATTCATTGTGTAATATGTATTAAGCACACATTTTCTCTGATAGGTTGACCAAAACCAGATGTGGGTACAACCCCTGGAACTGTGCAAGCGAATGAAATACAAAACAACACCTGTGCCAAAAATTCACTCAGTCAGAAACTTAATCATATCTCGGCTGTGCTGCTATTGACAAACTCATCAGCCTGAAAATTCTATGACAAAAAAACTCTTTTTCTTATTCCTTTGTCATCGCCTCCCAGTCTGGGAATGATCACAGTTGTGAGCATACCTCTGATAATTGTTAGCGACTTTGTATGGATGTAGTATAATTTGTAGCTACTCTGAAGTCTGTCCTTATAAGGCTGATTGAAAATAAGTGAACCAAATGGCCGATATCATCATTCGTTATGTTTTGCTGAATATAACAGACAAGGACTGAGGTGTGTCTTGCTATTTTTTCTACTGTAAGCTGGACTGACTTCTATACTAAACATTTGCTAACACTAATGAACCCTTTCAAGCACACCAAAGTGGGTGGTGACAGACATTTAGCTAGCAAATCTTCAGACTGGCAACAGGCCACAGTGGCTCGTCGTAATGATCAGAGACAGCATTAACCCAAAATTCACCTCCCTGATGCCTGACCGATGCCTATCGGGTTTTGTTTTTATGGAAAGCGAATGCTGCTGAAGACCCACAATAACTTGAATTAATAACGTTAACCCAGTCGACACAAGAGTTACAAGAGAAACACGGGTAATTACGTAACGGCGTGACTTTAATTAAGCTTTGCGAGAGCGATTTCATTCGCTTTCGTTTATGGAATAATCCTTAAGATGGTGCAAACGAGCATCGCTCAATGAAAGTATTGTTGTTTCAGGGATAACATATTTCACTGGATCTTTTTACTCAAGACGACCTCCATATCAGAACCAAGGGTCTTACTGGAAATTTACCAGTAATCCCATTCCTTGTGCATCCCTCAAACATGACCTAAGGATTGTAAGCAGACAAGCCAGCACACTTCCTCATGAATATGTATAACTGCTAATCACGGTAATCATGGTATCCCAATGATATATTTAAAGTGAAGTAGATGAACTGTAATAAGATGTAATTAACCATGTGACTGACAACCACAGGCAGAATTTGTTGTCCTGCATTCTGGGCCATCCTCCTACAACTTGGCTCCTTTAGGAGAATACAGATGATCCCCGAGTTACGATGGTTCGACTTACGATTTTTTACATTTTACATTTTGCGCGGCAGGCAGACGTAGCAGCGTACGCGGTACGATACGTTGGGACGCTGCTGGGATGTACGGATCTCCCGCCTTGTGAGATACCTCACTCTCGCCAGGAGCGACAGGGTTCAGTTATCTGTGTTAGAGTACATATTTTTTTCTGTGTTTTTGGTGTTTCAATGCCCTTCTCGACTTACGATATTTTCAAGTTGCAATTGGGTCATCGGAACGCATCTCCATCGTAAGTCGGGGACTACGTGTACAAGCCCCACAAGCGGCATAAAGTCTGAGGGCCAGACTGTTCGCTACTGACAAAGACATCTCTAATTGCAGGTGGTCAGGCAGGTTAGCAAAGCAGTTAAAGACTTAAACAAAAGGTTGATAGTTCACTTCCCAGCAGGGACATTGTTGTTTTTACCGCCTGACTAAGTAACTTGCTTCAAAAGACAAGTATGTAGCTGCTTCATTGGATATTTGGAAGTTGAAAAAGCGATTCTGGGTCAGGAGTGGCCAGTCTTATCCAGAAAGGGCTGTGGTGTTTGTGGGTTTTTGATGATTAGATTACTAATTAGAAGATTGATTGGCTGAAGAGTCCTCACACCTGGGTTTGAGCAGCTGACTTAAAGGCCCTTTGCAGATAAGATTGACCACCCCCACTCTAGGTAAAACATCAAATATTCAAATAAGAATAGAAAATATTCATCCATAGCTCAATGCTAATAATACAACTTAGGTAGGACTTTTTAAGAAAAAACTGAAGCCATAAGTACTTAAATCCTGCTAAGCTAAGACATGCAACCACTATACTTAAATAATGATCCTCTGTGCCACACCCTGCTTTGGTAAGCTAACACCACCAGCATGAGTTTGTTGTTACCTGTTGAGCTTAGATGCAGTTGACTGGAGATGCTACATATCATAGATACACTCAGCTGTAAGGAGCTGAGGAATACGGATGCTGTTTTCTTTTGCTCTACACTCATTCATGGCATTAGTATTTGCTCGGGGCACAGTAAATACAAAGAGCCCTTTGTCTGACTGCTCGCATACCAGGCGTGGCTTGTAGTGGCCTTAACATCATCTAAACACCGAGGGACCAACCCCTCTGTTCACGAAATACCCACATCCTGCTCTGATGCTCAAAATCCGAAGCAGATTTCCAGCACAGTAGAGACAGACTCAGGAGCTCCACCCATATCTGGCAGATCGTCTCAGAGCAGCATGCCTCCCAGCCACAGTGCCGATGTCAGGACCAGGGTTTTCATCAACACGACTCGCCAGCCCAGCCCACCCGAGGAAGAGTGCCCTAAACAGCATGCCGGTCTTCCCTCGCGGGCAAGTCGTCATCCAGGAGGTAGGGGTGGTGGGAGCACGGATATTGATGTGATCTTACTGGAGCACGCCTAGATCTCTCAGTGTCGGTCAGTCGATACGCTGTGCTCCGCCCCATGTGAATACGTAAGGTTGAGGCTGACGGGCCCAGCACTCACGATGTGTGCCGGCTGCTGCGGGGACCCGGGAGTCCTCCGGAGAATAAGCAGGCAGTCCGGCCGATTCACCGGAAACCCGATGAGGCAAATGGGCCAAGATGACTTCGGTTCCACAATAACGAGCAGGTCAAGCGAAAGCACATAGCCAGTGATGCGAATCACGTGACTGAGCATCTCCTCATACTGCTTACTAGCGTCAGAGTAATTATTAAGATTCACTAAGAAAAGTAATGGTTTTCAAAAAGCAGGTTTACGTTTTGGAGGATAAGCCATTTTAAGTTTTTGCTAGAGGGAGGCCACAACACCAGAGGCAAACAGAACATTAAACTGACATCAAGTTTAAAAATGGCTTTTAAAATGATTATACTGTTGTTTCCTTACTGTTGTAAATAGAATACATAAGTATTTTTCTACTACAGTAACATATAAAAAGCTTGAGTTGTTTCTTCATTTATAAGCCTGCCAGTTTTGGGTAGAGCATGAGTACATACTTTAGGCAGTAACGGTAGTATTATATTGTCATGTGGGGTTCATAGCACACCATTGCCACCTGCTGGTTTACAGAGGAAATACAACATTTACACATTTTTATATACGCAATAAGATGTTTTTTCTTTTCTTAAGCCTGAAATGTGTTATGTTTGGCTTAACCATGCTTGTGAATTATCTGGTGAAGCAACCTTTACTTGCTACGTAAGGACAAAGTAGCATTCAGTATTAAATTGATCACAATCCAATAATTCCTATAGGTGAAAAAATGCACTATCCTGTGGTCTGAACGGCAGGTATTTCCCATTCCTTCGTGAAGAACGAGGCCTTAAAGCCAACTGCATGAAGGCACAGCACCACCTTGTGGAAATAACATGTTACTGCATTAGGAAAAACAGGACCCCACAGACCTCAGGTGTTATTTTAGACGAAGAACAATCTTGTAGAAGCAGCTCAGTTAGCCTATAACTTATTACCCCATTACTGTCCCAAAGGTTACTTATAAAACAAATATAATATAGCTTTACAAGTGATTAATGAATCCCAGGAGAGGCATTATATAGTTTATTTAGCCATTGACTATTTTTATAGACAAACATTTGTTTAAGTAGCAGTCTAAAACAAATGACTGCACTTTATGTGGTACCAACAGAAACCCAAACCATTACCAGCTTCAGGTTTATTTAACTACTAAGAAAATATCCCGACATGTACAGCTCAGAAACTGAAGCTGAGGTCATTACTTGCAGGAACCATATTGAAATGAACAGACTTTAGCAGTGGGCTGAAATGTCCATCTGTCCATAATCTGATATGAACCCATAACCGTGGCGGTGCAAGGAAGAAAATCTGACAATATAAAATTGAAGGCAAAAAAAAAACAAAACATAATTTAACCCCTATCCCATGTTTGGGGTCAATCTGACCCCAGAGCATCATTAAACGGTAGGCAAATTTCACATGGGGAAATTATCACGGGAAAAGGGTTAAAAATAATATGAAACACATAAAGCACCCCTCTGCCTCAAGTGTTTCGTGACCACAAGGGGGCAGAGTGCATTAATCATGTCGCCATGCTGTAATCCCGTAAAGCTGAGGGCTAAACACAACTGCAAGTACTCTACAAAAACAATCGCAAATACTGTTTCTATCTGCCATATATTTTCATAATCAGACAAGCTTTGTAAAGCTTCGGTTTTAATTACTAGTGCTACTGCACTGACTTCAGAATGTAAAAATTGCTCCTTGAAGCAAACTATTCACTTTATATGCATTTGGTATATATAGCCTCACTGATAAAGTGAGTCAGTTTATTTGCAATTTTGCTGTATCTATGATCACTACAAGGGGACATTGTGAAGATTGTGTGTTTCATTTCTGGATCCATTTGTTTGTGGACTTTTCATCTCAGTGTTTCTACATTCGCCCTTGGTTCATGAGCCCTATGATGATCTGGCATTAGGCGACTGCTTATTGAAATATGTCATCTGGAAATAATCAGAAATTTGCTTGTGAGAATCACAGTCTTGTTATTAGTCTGATTACTTATAACATTATTATTATGATTAGTGAAATAATCTTATCTAGCAGCAATGTATGTAGTAAATATCTATTCTGTAGCGCACTTTAATTTTAAACACTAAAGGACCGCCTGAGTCCTCTTCCAAAATAAGGTTTGAAAATAACACTATGCAGAGTCATTTTTTTTTTAACGGCTGGAGATTTAAGACGTCGCATTGCATAAAAATTCACCAGCTATTTCAAATATGTAATTCTTACAAATGTTAAGTATTTCGATAGGATATGTGTTGTCGATTTTAGTTCCTCACCTATAAGCCAGACACCAAGCCACTATGGATTGTAACCCACTGGGCACTAATGTGGGATGTAAAACAGGGCCGGGCCATTGATTACAGAATCCCTAATGACGAGGTATGAGCTGGAAACCTGGGTTATGAAAAAACCTCCGGCTAACACCCACAAGTGCTCTGTCATCACCTACAGGATAAATATTAATGCAGAATTTAATGCTTCCAATACTCTTCCTAACCTAAAAAAAGAATTACCATTTTAACAACCTGTTTTTATTCATTTAATTTAGTTTTCAATAAAATGTTTTGGTTTAAATAAATATTTCCTTCTAAACTAGTGCCAACCGACAATAATCAAGCTATAGCACAAACGTAACCAGAAAATTTTAATCTTAAAAAATGTGTAACAGATAAAATAATATAAATCATTAAAATAATATCAATTATTTTAAGTTTCCTTACTTTCCAGATCAAAAACTTGAATTGGTACCTATAGATGAGATGATGGGTACACGGGACGGGATTTTAATCTGGCCTACATATTACCCTATTAGTGCGATGTCTGAATGAGAGGTAAAGTGTTTAGGTGTATGACAATTTTTGTTTTTTCATGTGAATTTTTATTAGAATATTCATATAAACTAAGGCACCCTCAGTGTTCTAATGTCTGATAAGTGGTATATTTTAGCCCTAATTCAATACACATTATTATACAGACAAAGAATCTAGAGTAAAAGCGACAAACCAGCCCTCAAAATAAAGTGTGTAAACTTGCACAAGATCCAAAAATAACTCAAACGGTAAGCTGTTTGCTGACCCAGAGTGCTGACCTGAGTCTATTTGTGCCAAAATCATTGCCGGGAGGAGTTTCTCACCATAATATTCCGAGGAAGCATGAGTCAGACACTGGAGACATAAGAACAGTCGGATTTTTACCAGCTCATCTCAAGTGCCTGAAGTTTCTCCTGCAAAGTTCTGTAGCTTCCGTGGAGAAAGTGCTTAGCGCAGACAGGAGCTCTTGCTTGGCCAGTCAGCTGCCATAATTGCCTTATATATCTCTGTCTCTCAGTGGTCTCCCCCTCGGGAGAACGCAGGTTTTATCCCCTTCAGTTGTTACAGGCAGGATCCTTGACTAGGTAACCTTCGCTATATTCCCAGTACTCAGCTGAGCCCTGCTGGTTGCATGTAACTAGCCATCAGTGAATGATCACGAGTGAATGGTTATCAGTGAACGGTCATCAGTGAGCGGTCATCAGTGAATGATCACCAGTGAACAGTCATCAGTGAACGGCCATCACTGAACAGTCATCAGTGAACGGTCTTCACTGAACGGTCATCAGTGAACGGCCATCACTGAGCGGTCATCAGTGAACGGTCGTCAGTGAATGGTCTTCAGTGAATGGTCATCAGTGAACGGTCATCAGTGAACGGTCGTCAGTGAATGGTCTTCAGTGAATGGTCATCAGTGAACGGTCATCAGAGAATGGTCATCAGTGAACGGTCATCAGAGAATGGTCATCAGTGAACGGTCATCAGAGAATGGTCATCAGTGAACGGCCATCACTAAACAGTCATCAGTGAACGGTCTTCACTGAACGGTCATCAGTGAACGGCCATTACTGAACGGTCATCAGAGAATGGTCATCAATGAATGGTCATCAGTGAATGACCATCAGTGACTGGTCTCACTTTGTCATTAAAATCACATGTGTCTAACACTCGGCACGAAGGCAAAAGGAACACTGCTGTAAATTTCCTGGAGACTCCCGGAACTTCCAGGAGGGGTGGGCACGATTAATTGACAAACTAAAATTCCAAACAAACTGGGAGGTCTCAATTCTGCTTATAGCAGAAAGGCAGATTCCAATAGCTATTCCTCCCCCAAAAACACACATAACAAGTCCAGCATTCCAGACCCTGAATTAAATGCTGTGTTTTTATTATGACAATGCTTCCCCGTCATGTTTCTGCTTATCCAGCCAGAAGTACAGGCAGCCTGAATAAACTCACACCAGGGGAAGTTAATAACTGGGCTGGTGACAGTTTCAAGGTAACACTTCAAAGGCATCGAAGCAAGGCCCAATTCACAGCCGCTATCCAGATGGTTTGCTCCGCGCGCCACCTTCTACCCCGCCACCTTGCCTCCGCTTACACCACATCAGCAAATATCTGGAAGGACTGTGCCTTCGGGGGGAAGCTCAGGACATGTGCTGTTAGCATAAGTGTCTTATGAATCCATCTAATAGGTAGATTGTCTGAACAGGAAGAAAGTAAATATATAAAAAATGCTTCTGCATGAAACTGCAGAATTTAAAAATAGTCACCTAATAGGTACGAATGGCTACCCTGGGCCTGGCAGTATCATACATCTTACAAGTCCAGTTTAACTACTGTTATATACCAGCCTTAGACTAGTGTCCCTGCTATAGACACTTTTACACCATCAGCAGATAAAACTAAAGCATGACCTTACATACACAAACTATACCTTTATTAAGCTTTACTTATACTAAAACCCATCCACTAGTATATTAGGGGAACTATTTTTAGTTTATCCTAAAAATGGTATAAAATATGCAGAAGAACCCTACTTACAGCTTAAATAAGAATAATGTGCCAAACATAGTAGCAACAGACATTTAAAAAATCTGGTCTTAAAAGGAACTATTATTAATAGTATTACTAATATTACATAAAGCAAATTTCTATTTCTTCAAATATTTTCAATCTATCCACATGATGTCAAGGACACAGAGACCATAAGTTTATACTATTTTGTTTCCTCTGTGAGGTCATGGCAAAATGTAAGGCACAAGTAAGTTATTTTCAGAGGGTTACAGCCAGAGAGACCACGCATACCACGTTCCTTGTAACATCTTTAATAATGCATTTCTACGTGCTTTACAAGTTCAAGGCCAGCGAAAAAGATGTACGTCTCTTTTGACTTTTCTTTTCTGAACACCATTTCAAGTCCCTCGGGGTGCTTCTAGAAAAGACCAGAAGCTTTTAGTTGAATTGGTCACACACTGGGGTCACGTTGGTTCAGAAACGTTGTTTTAAGTTTGTCAAGCAGATTTGAAGAAAATATAGTTTAGAACGTCACTTTTCATAACTACGGAGAGATGAACACATCCTGAATCTGAGATGTTAAACTGAACTTTGCCCCTACTAAACTGAGTAGAGCCTTCTATCAATCTTGCAATGCTTATCTTGGTCAGCAGGGGGCTCCCTCAACCAACAGAGGGCATAGGGCCCTCCCTGTATGAGATTCCAGTCCATCACTGAACACCAACACATACAGTACCAGTCAAAGGTCTGGACACACCTTCTTTTAATGCATTTGTCTCTATGGTACCTACGTTATTCACCTTATAGTAAAAGGCCTCGAGGCAATGAAGTAATACTTAGAAAATTTTGCAATGACCAAGACAGTGATGAATATCAACAAGTTCTGACTCTTCAAAACAGCCCCCTTTTGCTGCAAAGTCAGCATTGTAGACTATTAGCGTTCTTTCAACCCGCTTCCAGGTGTAGCCTACTGGAATCCTCCAACAGTCCTGAAGGAGGTTCCACAAGTTCTGGGCACAAAATCTGCTTTTACTCTTCCATTCAACTCATCCCAAAGCAGCTCTGTAGGGTTTAGGTCTGGGGGGATTGTGGGGGGGGGGGGGCATCTGTCACAGCATTCCATCCCTTTGCTTGTTTACAAGATAATACAGTACTTACATAACCTTGATGTCTGCTTAGGGTCACTTTCTTGTTGAAAAACAGATGATTTCCATTGCCTGTGTCCCGATTTTGACTGACACTGTAAGTTGACCAGAACCACTATGGCCTATGAAGGTAGATCTAGCTAAAACATATATATATATATATATATAGATAGATATAGATAGTATAGATATAGCATATAGATAGCAGCAGGCCTGTTTCTAATTAGAGGTTCGCACGTCTATATGAGAAACTTCAGGAAACGCAGCATGACCAGTCACTCAGCTACCCAGCATCACTCCTTCATACAAAACTGCACCAGTGCAAGACGATTCAACCAGATGCCACTTTGTCCCCAGAAGGTCTGTCACCGGGTGACCCTTCAGACGGCGTCCAGCACGGTTCGTCCCAGCTCGCTCGCTTTCATATAAATCACACGAGACGGGGAGACTGTCAAAAACGGTCTCTTATTACTTGGCCCGGGGTCCGTTTTCCTCGGATGGGTAATCCCCTGATGGACGAGACTCGGGGCGCCTTCCGCCGGTGGAATTAGGACGTCGCGAAATCAGCATTCGCAAATTGCGCTGCTTGTCGACGCCTTTGTGCTTATTCCTTCCACTCTCATTTGACTCAAATGATACAACGGCATGAAAATCAAGAAATTACGGTATGAGACAACAAATTAGCAGTCACACCGTTTTAACGTCAAATTCTCAGGATAGGGCCGGAAGCCACATCCCATGCCATTCCTCACCATGGCAGTAAATACACAGTGCAAGGAACACCTCTGATCATCTGGTACCTCTCTCAACACTGATTCTTCATGCATTTAATGCAAAGTATTTTCCCAAGAAAAAAAAAACAAAGCAGAAAACAAAACAGAGATGGCTTCAAGGAGAAAATACACATTTGTTAACCACCAAGGCTGCTTTGGCAACCTCCCACAGTTTTTACAGATCCTCTCCATTCCCAGGACGGGCAAAATCAGATCTTTAACTTTTCATAAGCTTTCCTCCTCCATCTAGGTATTAAACCGAAATGCTAAATTTTAACGTTAAATGTTAATGGGATCCTGACGGGAGATATTCCTGTGCAGTGAGTGTGATGTGTGACTTCAGATAGCTACCTTAAAATACATAGGACCACACAACAGAAATGAAATGATATCAGACAGCCTTATGCGAGGCTTAAAGATGCAAGTAATAACTGCCCTGGATTTGAGTGGATTTGCATATTTAAATATTTTACATTTACATATGCAACAAATAGTTCTTTGGCAAAGCTTTGTGGATTTTTCGATAATTACTAGCCGTAAGATACAAATCAAATATTTTCATTTTGGTAATCATAAAAGATGTAAGAGAGACGGTGCTAAATGCAATGGCGCCATCCATCCTCGAGTCACTTATCCAGGTCAGGGTCAGTGGGGGCCTGCAGCTTGTCCCAGGAAACACAAAAGGCACGAGGTGAGGGACGTCCCGGAGGCTCTGGGGCTCCGTCACAGGGGATGGTCACACCTTGAGCAATCTCAGCTGCCAATTAACCTAGCCACCTGCCTTTGAAGTCCACGAGAAAACCCCCCAGTCCTAAAGCCGTAGCACAATAGTGCTGCCCACAGAACCACTTCATATGCGTACACAATTAACATAAGTACAGCTATCATTCAACGGGCATCAGTATTGGGACTGGTGCCACTGGAAGTCAATTTGGCCACATCCTCAGTTGTTACAGGGAAGAGGCAAGACATTAAGCTCAGTACTGTAATATACACACAGTACTCTACTGCAAATAATAATGTAGATATAAAATCACAACACTTTATAATAAAAAGCAATACACCCAATAATAACGTGCTGCTACATCTGCTTTCAGGCAACTCTATCAGTGTACATTATTTACTATGGTCCTGGGATGTAAATACAATCAGAAGTTATTCAATAGCACATAACTGGACAGATACCTGTATTAAATATGGGAAAATATAACAATAATATACTGCAACGTGTATGAAACGGGCCATAAGGATACAGAGAAGGTGCAGTCATGACGAAAATTATGGTTAAGACAAAAATCAACATAAAAATATAATCAGTATAGTTTAAGGAAATCGGATTTGAATCATAACATTTTTGATGTCTAGCGCTCGCAAAATAATGGTATGATGTTCAGTTAGAGGTACAGGAACCGTGACGGCAGCAAAGGGACCACACGTGGACCGACTACAACGGCGCGGGAGAGACCACCTCATCTCAGAGACTCGTTTAACCAGTTTTAATGATCATGAAGGCAACACTGTAATCTTTCATTGTTAGCCTGAAGGCTGCCTAAAGGTACCCCACCGTCTTCCCTGTGAGGTGAGACCTCCCTCGCAGTTTGCCTTCTGATGTGCCATCTAAAGGGCGATGGTCAGACACACGAGTATGGAGGCTGAGGGGTAATTTTACCGTAGTAATAATCTAGAGAGGGTTTCCATTATTAATCATTTTTTACATATAAATACGGCCAGCCTCCCTTCTAGTCATGAAATTTTAAACAACTGCGAAATCCTGTGCTGTGTAAACGTCTTTAGATAGGCATTCGATTATTTATTCAGGAAGTCTTCACAAACAACACTTTTAGGATTTTTTTCTTTTTTTTCCCGTCAGGGAGAAGTGTGTTCACCTGTCACAGTGAATATAAAAACCGTGTCAGGAAGAGAGAGCTCGGCACTTATGAGCTAGCTGTTGTATTTTTAATTAGCTAGCGGGGCGGCTTCGCACACCGACAAAGAAAATGAGCCGCGAGGCGCGGCGGTCGACTCACCGTTTCCTCCCAGGTTCAGGCGGGTGCCATCAGTCTGTCTGCCAGGTGCTCTCGTCTGTCACGGCTGAGCCACAAGTCTACCGCATCGCTAACCTGAAAAACATACCAAAGATCCCATCTCAGTTTATTTAGCTAAAAGCGAAGCTAAGTTTAACCCAGAGAAAGCCGACAGTAAGCACTTTCAAACACCTTCGCCTGACCTTCTAGGTTCACAGAGGTCGCTGTAACAGAACTGTGTGATTAATGAAAATGATTTCCGCATCTATATTTATTTATTTTTTATTTTTGCCGTAGCCGGCAGCGTGTTTCAAGCTGCACGTGCCACAGGGACACGTTACGATAATTTGTTTACCCTGTCCACCCCCCCCCCCCCCCCCCATCTAGGCCGCCCTCTTGGCATGATCCCTGAATGGCGCCCTTGTTAACTTCTCGGCTCACGCCTCACTTCCTGTCCCCCGTTCACCTCCGCGAGCAACAGCAGCCCGTCCAGCCAATGGCCGTGCGGCGACTAACAGCCAAAGCAGTTACAGATGGGACCATGAAAGAAGGCGGATTACCACAAATACTGGGCCCATGCAGTAGGATTCTGCAAAATTATAGTCCGCTAGAGTTTCCTACTGGAAACCCTAGACACAGCCTGCGAACGCAATTCAGGCTGAACACCCTCATTAAGCAGATACCTAAATTGCATTCACATTAGCATTTAACTTCGCTCTTCACTCCGCAAAGCCAATTATGCGAGCAGAGCTTAATTTGGCATGGAAGGCACCACACACCGATTTATATACGGCGAGACTAAAACGACCCATTCAAGACTTTCGCGACGACCTCACAATTATTTCTGAGCCTCATAATGCGGCGCTTGTGTTGCCGGGCCGCCTCGCCCGCTGTGGATACCGCCTGAATTTAAATCACCCCGGCAATGTGAGTCCTTTCAAGTAACTGCACAACACGCTGCTTATTAAGCAATTTTAGCATTAGAGAGCCATTTGAATAGTGGTTGGGAGAAGTTGTCTAAAATCTCAGTTTAAAATAATGATATGTATGTATCATTATTTACATATAAATTATATATACTCAACAAAAAAAAAGTGAAGCATGCAGGCAAAGTGGTGGAAATTAAATGAAGGTCATGTGACTATCGCAATGATTATAATATCAGAGTTGGCAGTACGGGCACACTACTGGTCCCATGCCAGTAGGGTGTGGCACCCCTCCCAGGCCTGGATACATGCGGTGATACGGTGCGGCAGGGAGTCGTACAGCCGTGGTATCCTCTCCTGTGGCAAGTCGACCCACAGCTGTTGTAACTGGCCCCCGAGATCCTGCAGATTGGCACTGGGTCTGAGTTGACATCTGAGCTGATTCCGCACAATTTCGATTGGGGAAAGATTGGGGGACCTGGCTGGCCACGGAAGGACCTCAACATGACGCAGGCAGTCTATAGACACATGTTCGCGTTGAAAGACTGTACCAGGGTGCTATCTAAGGAGGGGTGATACATGCGGATGCAGGATGTACCACTGTGCTGTCAGGGTCCCCCAAATCACTACCAGAGATGACCTGAGGTCATACCCTAGGGTTCCTCACGCCATGAGACCAGGAGTAACGCCGGTGTGTCTCTACTCAACATTGACAGGATTGGTACTCTCCCCTCAGTGCCGTAAAATGCACACACGATGATCATCCAAAGTCTGGTGACTAGACGCGCCAGCTCCTTGAAAATCCAATCATTTACTTACCCATCGCTGGTCTGCACGTGTACCAAATTACATCCAAATCGGACCACCATGAAAGGGGCCTTTTTCATAAAAATTTAGCACGCAAATAATGTATTGTTAAACCCTGCTTAACATCCAACAAGAAGTAGCACAGTTTTAGTTTTGGACAAACAAGTTTAAATGTGTATAAATAGCTACGTGTCACTTGAAATTAAGATCCTTTTCACCCTCCATCACTGTGGGTTTCTTGGTGTGATTATCGAGCACCTTCCTGCCCCTTCTATTGTTTGATCTCGCTGGCAGCTTTCACAAACATATAAGGTGAAACGAAGGGTCTTTTATCAGAAACGGAACACAGATGAGGTTGGCTGATGGGACGTCCGCAGAGAAAGGCAATAATCGAGTGCATAACTCACCCGTCACTCAGACCACACAGCCTGTCGCTTAATGGATATTCTAATAAATCAGCCGGACGTGGGGAAATAATGCTGACGTCATGTTATTTTCCAAATGAAGGATGCGCTACAACTTCAGCCCAGACGCCTCATGCTTATGGATTGCAGGCTGGGATGCCAGTGCTGGGTTTGATCAATAACTTGCCCAACCCTCTGAATGTAATCACAAGGCTTGTAGGCACATAACACATGATTTACAAAAACCCTATTTCATATATATATATATATATGTATATATATGTATATATATATATACACACTCACCTAAAGGATTATTAGGAACACCATACTAATACAGTGTTTGACCCCCTTTCGCCTTCTGCCTTAATTCTATGTGGCATTGAACCAATTTGAAATGATTAGAGCTTTGTGACATGGTGCATTATCCTGCTGGAAGTAGCCATCAGAGGATGGGTACATGGTGGTCATGAAGGGATGG
>JAODKL010000051.1:3013866-3037933 GCA_026780765.1 Petrocephalus schoutedeni
GGGGGGGGGGCATGAATATCTCCAGCAGGCAGACAGTCTTGGCGGGATCAGGATGGGGACTGTACAGGTGTGTATAAAAATACACAATGATGACGGAATAATAAGGAAATAAAAAAAAAAGGCGCAGGCTTTAACATCGAGCGAGAACAGATGAATGTCAAATCCCCCGGGCTGCCCACTTATCCTAAGGAAACAGGCGTGTGGGGGAGCCACGTCCAAAGAGCTGGCAGCGTGTCAAGCCATACAGTAGAGAGACCCACCCCCTGCCCTCCGTGGGAGCGATCCGGGTCTAATATTCACGGCTGCAGAAGTGTGCTAGGTATGTGTGTGTGTGTGTGGGGGGGTACCGACAGTGCTTAAGGTGTGCTGGAGCTCTGCCTATGCTCGACAGAAACTGGGGCTCGAACCCGGGCAAGCGGGGCACGCGGCCCACTCTGCCACTCGCTTACACGGAAGCCCCACCCGCCGAGATCAAGGCTAACCTGCCAGCCTCCCGTTCAGTCACTCAGCCTTTCCCGTCTGTAACCTTGGACGGCGTGAAGGACGGACACACCCGCCGACGAGGACTGGCAGCTGCTTTCAACGTTGAGCATTCACCGGTGAGAGACGGAGTGGAAGGATCACTTTACATATGTTTTTTTGTTTGTTTTTTTTTTTTCCAAGGCTGGGAAAACAATAAATAAATCTATAAACCATGATCTTAAGTCACGCGGAAACAGAGCAGAAATCAGATGAGTGCCGGGCTACTGTGCGATGATGACCGAGTGGCCGGATACGTAGCAGAATTCACTGCGACTGGGGCAAACACGAGCAACGTAAGCTCTAGCTATTGTGCTGAACAGTCTGTAAATAAGCAAACAGCTCGGTGTGACACTGAGGCACGGGGCCTGGTGCACGTGTGACGATGTCACGCCAGAATCTTACTCACTGTTAGTTTGCCCTGTGAAACGGCGACTCACCTGCTGTATATTTCATCGAAGCCTCTTCACTTATTTAGTGTCCCATTTTTCCTGTCTGAACTGTAAAGCGCTGTCCTAATTTCCCCCTCATAAAATATGCCTCTGATTATTATAACAGCCAGAATATTGTAAGCATTTATTTCTGCATGAAATAATGCAAGATAATTTCATCATGTTACAATTCAGGATAGCAGTGGTAACTATAGGCCTGGATTTCATTGTAACCCTTTTTCTTTAAAAAAAAAAAAAAATTGCTACTTCTGATGATAGATTATACCTGGTGGTGGGAGGCGGGGCCTGGAGCCTAATCCAGGCAATGCAGGACACAGGTAAGGGGGACACTGAATAGGACTCCAGTCCATTATAAGACTAACTAATTCTCGACAAATCTTGCACAAATAGGTTACTGCAAAAACTACTTCACACACACACAGACTCGCCTGCCTATGTAAATGAGAACCTTCCATTCATTCCTATGGGAAAAACCCTAATCCGAATTATAACACCCTTAACCCCTACCCAGCCCTAACCATACTTGGCTCCACACTTGGTCCTGGTATTTACCTGAGAACAGCTGTGGGTCATCAGAAGTCAGGTAGGATAGAAAACATACTGGAGAGTAGCTCTCCAAGACTGGAGTTGGAGACCCCTGCCCTAACCCCAACATGACCCCCTTCAGCCCTACCCAACCCTAACCATAAGTAACCAAACAAAATACAAGACTTTGGCATTTTTAGTTTATTGATTGCAGTCACAGATTTCTATAAAATTGAGTTTTCCCATGTGGGGACCGAAAAAATGCCCCCCACAATGAAAAAATAGCAGGTTTCTAACACATTGTGGGGACTTTTGATCCCCGCAATGTAATATATACATAACCCCCATACACACACACACACAAAACCACACAACCATGCACATGCATGCACTCTGCCACCTTTCAAAATGGAAATAAATCCAGAGTAATCCAGGCAACGCCACTGGCTAGGGCTAACTGGGGATATGTCCTGTCACCTTAAATACCCACCCCATCCCCTAACGCCCCGGGATCCTTTCCGAAATCACCCTGGCTCACTGTGTACACTGGCAGTCAGCACCAGTCACCGGTGATATACTACAGGTATTTTAATATAATGCTATGCTAATATACACGTTGGCTTTTCAGAGAGGCACTCCGGCAGAAGCGAAACAGCCTAATAAGCAAAAACTATGTTGCTTTAGAGCACATTTACAAAAAAAAAAAAAAAAAGGCTATGAATGCAGTTTTTTAGGACTGGAAACAAACAAATCCACAAAGGGCCCCCTATTTCTAATTTGTGTCAAAATACAAAATAGCAGCTATCTATATAGGAGACGTGTTTATATTAAACCATTTGCATGCCTGTTTAAGTCCCCTGTCATTTCTGCACGTCTGCTGTGCTGGCGAGTCCTGGACCGTGGGTGATCTGGACTCTGATCTTGAATGGCTCTTTGGGTCCGACCCATGGCTCTCATGCATTCCCAGGACATCCGTGAAGCATCGAGATCCAGGAGGCATACATGGTCCAATCACCTTTCAGGATGTCAGGCACGATTTCAATATCCATTTCTACCGCGTATAATGTGCACAAATGATGTGGGAAGAGAAAAAAACCTGCAAAAATGCTGTAAAAAACACATTCAAGGGAAAAAAAAAACGAATAAAACAAGCACATCGAATCTTTTTATAAACCTGAAATGTACTGTACTGAAATGAATCAAATATCACAGATTGCTGAGATTTATTTTCAAAAATCTGTAATTTGGCTCTCCACTGTTCGAGAGAGTGGGGGAAAAAAAAAGATGGTAGATTGTGGAGAACCAAAAAGGCACTTATATTCCACAATGGTTGATTGAATAATGTAATACAATACAATTGTGAGAGGGGTGAGGGATGAAATATGTGGATTGGAGCAAAACAAGATGAAAATGTGGCATCGTATACAGACCAACTTTAAACGTTAAATTAACAGAAACGGAAGGAAATCCATTAAAGCGGCCATCCATCACAATCTGTGAGAAGCTATCAAACCTCCCAGAGAGAAGGTGATGAAATCCCTTCCCAATAACAGAGGCCACAATAGACAGGTAATTCTGCTTAGTACAAAGGGCTGGCCTCCCGCCATACAAACCGTCCGGGCAGCGACGTATGTCATCTCAGACCACATAAAGTCGCACAGAAAAGGCAGGTGAATGAAAACTCGGAGTTGTTGTGTCGAATAAGCCATGCGAAACAATTTTGATGCCAGGGAAGCTCGAGCTTCGGGCCGTTCCAATTATCGGACGGCGTTCGTAAAAATTACGATAAAAAAATGTGCGGCCTTCACAGTTACAGGAAGCGGGCGCTGGTGGGTAAAATACAACATTAACACTGAATTAGTCATTTCTCTTCTTTTTTAGGAAAGCAGCCACACTTTATATCAGACGGACAGACATTAATACCGAAAACACTAATTTGGTGTCATTGTTGGAACAGATAAATCACTTCAGAAAAAGTAAAATAAATATATAAACAACAACCATAGATACCGACCTAAACTGAATCTGTCATGCAACAAAAGACATTTGGATCATAGAGAACGCAAAGAAAAAAAAAGTATATTCTTGAAAGAACTTTGGCATAATTTTTGCATCGGTTAAGGCTGGAAGTTTTCTTCTCCACGGTAAAAAATAACACCAGTGCTCGATGCACGATAAGTGAATACACACTCTTTAAGTGTTAAAAAATTATGGCCTTTGAGAATGTGCTGAGAAGTTATTAATTGAACCCGCACAGACTGAGAAGAAGAATCAGTTCACATGCAGCTGGAACCTGACTTCACTGACGGCACAGCATATGGGAGGTTGTCATTGTTTGGGGATGTTTAGCTCTGTACTGGACAGCTCCATGAGAAGATGTGCCCGTTCTATCCATGACACGCATCTGAACCTAAGTCATGTAACAGGGTAACAATCCCAAAAAAGAACACATCAGCAACTCTACCTTGGAATGGCTAGAACGGGAATATGGTGCGGGGTTCACACTTAAAGCCCGATGATGTAACAAGGTGTGAAACATGTAGCTCGAGCCGAAACCCGCAGATGTCATCGAGGAGGTTCTGAATCCAGAAGTGGGCCAGTCCTCTTCACTGCACTGCGACCGTCTTCTCATTGAGTGCACGGCACAGTGCGAACGGACCTTTAACCGCTTCAACAATGAACCGCTACTAATACTCGGTGACTGAATGAAAACGGTGATTCTCTTTTCTATGTTTAAATAAATGGATTTTGAATGACGCACAACTGCTTTTTCCAGCATTCTGCTCTGCTTGGATGTAGGACTTGATGTCAGGCTCGGTCTCAGGGGGATGACTGGGGGGGGGGGGGGGGGGGGGCGGGGTCCAGGAGAGGCCCCAGGTGGGGGGGGTTGGGCATCACGGGAGCCAGGTCAAAGTAATTTCGTTCCAGGCCCAGGGATTATATGTGGCGAGCCTGTCTGGTGTCAGTTATGCAAGCATGGGGAATAAGTGGGACGTGTGCATTTTGGCAGTTTTGTAGTACGTAGTAGTATACTGTAAGCCTATATACAGCATTTTACCTATTCATTAATGCAGCTGGGACACTCACTGATGCCGTTTTGCAGTTTCAGGTTAAATATCTCGCTCAAAGGCACAAAGCGGCATCCTGGCCAGCCAGGATGAGCCTGGCACCTCCGTTTTTTGTAATCTTTGTCCCTAGGTCATAATCCCTGCCTGTTACGTGCCGGAGCACAGCGCTGGCTGATCGGGCACGTCCCAACATCCCGCTATAAACGCCGGACGTGCTCCAGGATGCCCCAGCTCCCGCAGGGTTTGTGAGGGCTCCCCCGGACAAAAGCAGACTTTCATTACGTAGCGGGAGGCCGCGGGCACAAACACGTGACCAGAGCGCGGCCTATCCGAATCGCGGCCGCACACGGTGCAAGCCACTCACTACTAACCGAAGCGCTAACATCTGGCGCTGCACAAATTAGCTTTCGCTGCATCCCGGGAAAGAACGATGACCATCGATTTCTTTTTTTTTTTGTGTGTGTCTGTAGCAGGTCACACTGAGATCTTGTAATGGGATAAGCCACAGGGACACTTATCTCAGTGGGGTAGCTTTCCTCCATGGGCCTAGGCAACAGTGTATACAGGCAACAGATCTATTAATTATGAAGGAAGAGTCAAGACTGTCAGATGTTTTAAAAGTAGAAACTAAAGGCATCACCATTTTGAACATCGACATCCTGACCGTTTTTTTTTAGCAAAATGTTACATTTCCATGCATACAAACATCGAAGATGTAGCCTATTTACCACTGTTTGTACGTCACATTTCCAAGCTGACAGTGAAGGTTCTACGATAAAATAAGGTGATCTGCTGTGGTACGTACTCTGCCCGGCTGTCCGGCTCGTGTTGGGGGGAGATGGCAGAGGACGGCGAGAGGCTCGGGAAAAATCAATCTGCGCTAATTCTGCATTTCATTAAAACGCTCCCCTCGGTTCAGAAAGCGCTCCCTGCCCCAGCTGCTGCTGTAATTACAGGCCTATCGTTCTTTTTTTTTTGTGCAGCTTGATATTACCGTTAGTTTTAACGTTCCAATTGATCTTTTTTATCGAATCAACTCGCACAACCCAGACTAAGACATGATCATAAAATGGACTTTAAGGGAAATATCGATTGCATAACAGAAGGTTTATTTTGTTTTCCTTATGACGTTATAGGAATAATGCACACATGACCTTATGCAACGGGTGCAAATTCGTAATTGTATTTAATTGGAAGGGGATCAGTTTGATAAAGCGGAATGCCATATGGATTATCAGGTACTCAATTCCATGGTATTGTCTATTGAAGCAATTCCTGTACTTGCTCTCAGTGCTGGATGTGTGTGTGTGTAGGGTGGGGTGGGGGGGGGACAGAAATAAGACTGTTAAACTCAGATTGAGGGGCTGAAAATTAGCGCTCATCACATTCAGCACGGTCACGGAGACGTGTGCCGCCACGTTCTAATTTTATACCTGCTTCTGCTTGCCGGAACATGCAGGTTCCTGAACTTTGTTTGAAGCTCCGCGCCCTCGTTAACAGATACAGATGCCGGATGGTGTGTTTTCATATAGAGCTCATGATTCATACTTGTGCCAGGTGGGGGGGTTGGGGCCGCGGGGGGGGCAGCATGGCTCGGCGTTCGTTAGGAGATCGCACGCTCTCCCCATGCAGTACGGATCTCCTCCGGGTTCTCCGATCCTCTCCCTCTGTCCAGAAGCACGCATTAGGCAGACTGGCACATCCAAACTGCCCCTGAAGTGTGTGCCTTGTGACGCACCGACATCCCGTCCAGCGGGCACTCTTTGGTTTCTGGGATCCAGGCCAGGCACACCAGAACCGAAATAGGCAGCTAGGGGAGATAGGTGACTGGATCTAAGCCCAATGTTACTCTCATTTCGACATTGCATTTGCATTTCATATATTATGGAAGGAGTACATATGCTTACACAGTGTGGAGTTTCATCCTGTCGTGGAGTGAGACGCAGGCTTACGGAAAACCCCTGGCTCTCTAGCTAATATATCTGATGGGGAAGCATGTGGCTAAGAGGCTCAGCCTCTGTGCCTGTGATTGGAAGGTTGCCGGTTTGAGCCTAGCCTCTGCAGAATAATCATGTCTGGGGGCCCTTGAGCAAGGCCCTTAACCCCCAGGTCCATGGTCTCTGCTGCCCCTGGCTGCCAAGCTTGCTCTCACCTAATAATGTGCCGTTATTAAGATCCCACCGCATCCGGCGATCTGGTACAGAGGCTGCAGTTATGGCCCATAAGACAGCCAACTTAGTTCTGATAATACCAGAATTCACGGAACATACCCTGCAGTCCCACATGAATAGTATTGCAATGGACTGCTTCTGAGAACACTTTGCACTAGAGTTTGAGCTTTGTTGGGACTGTGAGTTGTATTTGCTGATGAAACTTCGATTTTCCCCCCTCGAATTGCAACAGCTATCACTTTGCCCACTGACATCTGTCCTTATATGAAGAACTCTTGCGCACGTTTGAGTTTTGCTGACAAAAACACGCTTTGTTTACAAACTCGTAGGCGCCAACCACGGAATAAACGATTAGCTACGTTTCTGCAAGCCGGTACCTTGATCGCAGATTTGGCTAGGCTTCAGTCCCGGAAAGAATATTCCATATGAAAGCGGCCACCAGTAACCAGATAAACTGTGATGAATTACCCAGAAGCACATCAAATTTTGCTGATTACCCACTATTCCGTTATTACTCAATAAACTGCAGTATTTCTCAAATAAATATGTCACCTGCCAAGGCTTGTTTTTTTAGTCACCAAAACAAATATCAAATTCAACCAAGGAAGTTATTGGTGTGGGATTTTTGTCCCTGTTCTCATAGGTAAAATAAAAAATGTAGTGTGGAAAAGATTATTTTATACATAATCATGAGTTTTTTTTCTGTGTATCCAGTAGAATGTCATTACTACCATGATAAAACGTTTTACTGTGAGTGACCCCGACTGGCGTTAGAATGCAGTATGTATGGGCTATATTGAACGAAAAATGTAAAAATCATTTTCTTAGTAATATAACATTAACACAGAAGTCAACTTGGTACAACAGGCGTGCCGATACAGCTCTGAAAAAAATTAAGAGACCACAGCAAAACATTTAGTTTAATTTCTCAATTTATGGGTATGCTTTTGTTTAAAATAGATTTTTTTGCAAACCCCAGCCTGGCTCTTCCCTGCTTTTCATTAACGAAGGGTTTCTTCTGTGCTTCATTGGACTTCAGGCCTGCTTCTAGGAGCCTGTTAAGAACTGTCCTAGCTCTGCACCTAACTATGCACACTTAATGTTTCCCAATCCTTTTGAAGGTCACTTGAGGTCACCCTCCAATTTATGAGGCACTACTGGATAAGTTGACGGTAATTTCTGCAATTAGGAAATTACTTCCCTCCTCTACCTAGCTAGTTTCTGGTCATTGCCAGGGTTTCCTGCTTCACCTTGTTCTTGTGTACTGCTGTCTTTCAGCCTGCAAGCAGCCTGCAGCTCAGTGTAGCCTAGCAGAGCCAGGTTTAAACCAGGATTTAAAAATGCAGATATTTTTAAAAATATAGAGTGGTCTCCTAATTTTTTCCAGAGCTGTATATCATACATAATAATGAAAACATGTGCCTTAAGTTCATTAACTATGTTACTGGTTCATTATTGAAGCCATTTTGACACTTAGCAATTGTCGAAAATGAACTCTCCTGTTTATTGGTTTTTAGTTGATTACTAATGATTCCTGGTGGGACGTCGTGCAGGTTTTGACTTCTTGATTTCTCCATCCATCCATCCATCCATCCATCCACCCATCCATCCATCCATCCATCCATCCAGGTTCGGATTGCGAGGGCAGCTTAGATGGCAGTCTAAACAGGGATGCCCAGACCACCCTCTCACCAGCCACCTCCTCCAGCTTCCCCAGGGGAAGGACATGCCTGGAAAACAGGCATCCTACACAGATGCCTGAACCATCTCAGCGGCTCTACTCTGAGCTCTCCCCAAATGACCTTCTTGATTTCTTTGACTTTAGCTCTGGGTTCCTGAGCTCACTCCTGTACCCTCCTTTGCCTGTTGTGGCTTTAAATCACTGGTCAGCTCAACTATGGTCTTCTCTTGGCCGGCTTCCCGCACACTTTAAGGCAGGGGTGTCCAGTCTCATCCGCAAAGGGCCATTGTGTGTGCGGGTTTTCGCTGAAAACTCCCTAATTAGATTACTAATTAGGGGACTGATTGGCTGAAGAGTCCTCACTCCTGGGTTTGCACAGCTGACCTAAAGGTTATCCCGAAAACCTGCATACACACCGGCCCTTTGTGGATAAGATTGGACACCCCTGCCTTAAGGGGAGACTGGCATCACCCCGCCCTCACAGCCTTGAAGCGCATTCCCTGCTTCTGCAGCCAGGGGTCCTCATGGAGTCACACTATTCGGGGCAGGAAGGGAAAGCACAGGTAGTCTCTCACAGACTCCAACATGGCCGGGCATCAGCTCTAAGGGAACTGTCCCACACAGGTCCAATAAAAAGCACCAGTACGGAGCTCAGCTCACCCTCTGCTAACCGAGCTACTTCTCATTCTGTTTCGTTTTTTCAAAAAGCACAGAGTCTATGCCTGGAGGCAAAGGGCAGAAGGCAAGGGGGACACCCTTCAGGAGGCCAGTCCTCCGGCGGCCGCTTGGAGTGACACAGCATAGAAACTTTAAGCACCATATACCGCAATGCAGGGTAAAGAATCCCCCAGTGGTATTTAAACCCCAGTTAACAGACTTGAAAAATGGGCAATTAATCTGTGTCAGAAAAGAAAACCATTCAAGTCAAGAGTCTTATTTCAGGTTTTAAAGCAAAGGGAAAAAAATCCAGTTGAGGAAATCATGGTCAAGAATTCAGAAGACTTTCGCTTCTTAAAGGGAGAAGAGTGCAGCAGGAAGTGGGGAAAATATTTTAAAATAA
This sequence comes from Petrocephalus schoutedeni, assembly GCA_026780765.1. Lineage (NCBI taxonomy): Eukaryota > Metazoa > Chordata > Actinopteri > Osteoglossiformes > Mormyridae > Petrocephalus > Petrocephalus schoutedeni. Next base: position 3,023,343 of record JAODKL010000051.1, read on the forward strand.
CGCACTAAGGAGAATGGAGAGCAGGTCCAATGCCTTTGCAATTGCATCGCTTACAGCAAACACCATGCATGCTAACAATCTGAGTGCATCACATTCATCACTGATACGTATGTCAGTCCATTTCTAGGGTATCGCGAATGTTCACTGATGTGACTTCAAGGATATTATAAGTAAAGATGAGTGACATCACAAATGAGCTTAATTTAATGCCCATAAAGGTCAAACCTGAGTATAAGAATGTGCTTTGATGATACAAGGCTATATCGTACTCGTGGATGGTCCAGCCGTGGATGGTGTGTGGAGATGTGATTTTATCACTTGACACACAGACTCAGGGAAGTCACCCCTGATCCTCAAAGGCAATGTGGGACAGAAAAGGCTGGATTCTCCTCAACTCAACTGGTATTGACTTGCTTATCTCACAGGCCACTTAAAATCGGGGAAGTCACTGTGGACCCAATTACTATGTTGGCCAGTTCTATTTCGGTGTGCGTCAGGAGAGTTTAAGCGTGTGATTTGGTTTTCCACAGCCGTGCCTTTTGTGTAACGCGAGCACAGCGACACAAAGGTGTTCCTTAAAATCTATATTAAGTTTTAAGGGTGATGATACCAGAAGCCCCGGGGGAATGCAAGTCCCTCACATGGTAATGATTACTCAAAGCAGCTAAATGTTTAGAGGTATTGACTGAAATGTTGACTAAAAGACCCAGTCTAGACTGAAATACTTTCTCAGTGACTTCAATGATCCCCAGATGGACAACAGACCACAAGAGCAAATGAGATACTCAACATAAGCAAACTGCGGCCTTTAATTTTAGTTGACTTTAAATTGAATTTAATACTAATTTGCTAATGTATGCACGTAGAAAAAGAGCCATACATAGACCTTTACCATTAATACACTGATATTTTGCAAATAATTGAAAAGGGATTATTTAAATGTATGATAATATTAATAGTACTGTGTTATAGATATGGAGGGTCCTGGACAAAGTAGAACAATTGGACAATGGTTCATTGATGACTCATCCCACCAAGACGCCTTGCCAACAACAACACCCCATATTGAGATAAAGACTTGTATTGTTACAGTATTATGTTTCAATGTTGTCGATGCTTCAAAGCAGAATTCGGCTGAGAGGAACAAACGAAACCAAGGGAGAAATGTTCGGGTTAGCAGCCGGGGATGTCTCTGTTTTAATGAGTCTCATCTGCTTGGTCTGGGCTCGGGCCTAAGAGCATAGTGACAGGGACCTGCAGTTCTTCTGAGTGCATCTGGTGTCACCCCCAGGTAAAAGCGGGAGCCATCAATTAGTCAGCATGAAGCAACTACTAATAGGGCTGCAAAACCCTCCGCTGGTCCAAGAGCCAGTGGCAAAATAGCAGAGCCATCATCTAGCTGTCGATCTCAAATTTTAGCCCCATGCTAATCGCTAACTCATTAATGTGTTGCAGTGCTTAATGAATTACTAGCCGGTTTTGAATTTTAAAAATGTACATGTGTGTAGTCATGAATATATATTACGCTGTGGAGATGTCACCAAAATGTGATAAAAATTTGACATTATTTGCCTTGTGGAGACTGGGAAAACTCGATTTTATAAAAATCTGGGAATACAATGAGAAAAGTAATATAGCAAAAAGTGTTTTGTATTGTTTGGTTACTTATGGTTAAGGTTAGGGCTGGGTAGGGGTTAGGGTTATCATGGTTAGGATACCCACAGTTGCCCACAGAAATGAATGGATGGTCCTCACAAAGACAGTGTATGTGTGTGTGTGTGTGTGGGTGTGTGGGTTTGCATAGATCACATTTGGGGACCAAAATGTCCCCAGAGTGTGGTAAAACCTGAAATTTCCCATTTTCAGTTCCCCATTTGGATAACCTACATTTTATACAAATCTGTGACCGCAATCAAAAAAGTAAAAATGTCAAAAGTCTTCTATTTGAGTTGGTTACTTATGTCTAAGATTAGGGCTGGGTAAGGCTTAAGGGTGTCTTGATTGGGATTAGGGTTTTTCCATAGAAATGAATGGACGGTCCCCATTTAGATAGGTACGCAGGTCTGTGTGTGTCTGTGTAGAAGGAAAGGGAGAAAGAATCTAATGTGTTTTACAGTTCAAACAACAAATGTGTCCTTACAAGATTTGCAAGTGTGAATTCATAACAAGCAATTGCAGTATTAATTATCTATTGTCATAAATCACCAACCATATGTTATAGTTAATGCTACTTAAGGTGGTACACAATGTCTCATAAAGACTATTGCCACATTCGCTGCCTTCAAAATAAATGAAGACAAACTCTAAAAATGGCAATATGCAGCTGAAAGGTAATTACACTACAGATATAATGCCTCAGTTTTTACGGTAAAACTGACACGATGCAGTAGAACCTGAGAAAAGACTCAGGCAACGTAAGGGCAAAAGTCTTTTGTGGTTAAGTATTTAATTATTGTGATGTATATGCTATAAATAGGCAGTGATTTTTTTTATTTCTGAGATGTCTGGGAGGAATATAATCGTCGCATCCAGAGTGGCAGGTATTAAAACAATTCGTTAAATTACGTCATCAAATTTCTGGAGGGATGCTGCAACTTTGAGTATGCCTCCGTGACCTAGGGATGAGCCGGTTCAATCTGCCCCGTAAAAAAGAAAAAAAAAAAACGCTTAATGAATTCTACTCAAAGTAAGACAAGTGATTCATCAAGATCACGACGAGAGAACGTGCCCCGCTGGAGGAAATAATTGCTGTCGGAGTCACGTAACAATTAATTGACTTTTTCACCCAATAAACAAAACACGGAATGCATATGCAATGTTAAATATTTCATTCTACTTATCTCAATTGTGGGCAATGTTTTTTTGTTCTCTTGGGGTTATAGAAGGAAGCGTTTGAATATGAAAGTGCTAAACAAGACATCATCCTTCTCCTAAAATAGCCTGGGCTGGATGACCTCAGTCTGGCAACATCTGCGTTTCAAAAGTTGCAAGACAAGCGCAGCGTTTTAAAGGAGCTTGGAAAATCACTAAACTGCCCCGTGCGATGTCTTTGAGCTCCGTGTTGTCATGCCTGCATGTGAAGATTGAATGATGGAATAAAAGCTGAGCAACGCCTGAAAACAAATTCACCATATGCTGGTACCCCGGGATAGGCATGGTGCTCTCCGGGCACCAGAAAACATCTCCAGCCCGTCGTGTGGAGAGCGAGTTATTCTCAGACAAATCTAGATAGCAGCCATCTGGCCAAGCCATTCAGAAACATCAGCCACACTTCCCCGGTAGCGCCCATGACTCCAATCCCAGAATGCAATGCGGAAGATGCTGCTGTGTGGCCCAGAGAGTAAGGCGAGGCAGAGGGAGAGGTGCTCACATCTTTTCATTCACATTCTGGATTAAGCAAAGCGAGATCTTTAGCGATCTGTAATGATCCAGCAAAGTCCTGTCAAAGACACTTGGTGGAAACATTTGCCTCCTGGGAAATTATACCTCTTTATCCCTTCAGATGAATTCCGCAGACAGATAATTGGAGGTCTACCAGAGTTAATTTGTAGGCCATTGTAGGAAGAACTTCCATATTTTATGGAGTATCTCCTGCAATGCTCAAACTCATTCTGACACTGAAGCTTAAGCATCAGTTATCCACTCACACATATACAGAGGGTTACTGTTATTTGTAGCATGCAACTTTTTTTTTGCTTATTATGTATTCAGATGACTGTGAATAAGTGGTATTCAAAAGATGCAGCAAAAATAGAAGCTGGGAGTTAGTTTTAAACCTTCGGCAAGGACGGGAGAATAGTAAGAATAGCATTTAAGCATAGTTTGATGTCTCACATTCCTGGACTCGACACATTTTGCAGATGTACTCTAGCAAGAAGGCTGACAGCTTTTACTTTTGAGCAAGGCTCAGTGAATGTCCATCTGCCTGTTTTCCCAAGGGACCTTATTATTCTCCGCTATCCAGGAGTTTTTTTTTTTTTCCCTCCCTGCAAGCAGCTAATTACAGCCCGCTTCTATACACCGAAGCTCCCAGCACCCTCGCTATTTGCAAAACGAGAAGCGCGCCGTCCTCGTCACGTGAGCGAGGCTCTCCGACGCTGCGCCATCGCATCGCGAACCCGAACGCAACGTAAGGGACGTAATGCCGAGTCCGGGCTTTTTTTCGGGCTGCCGCGCCGAGAGCCGTAAACATCGATTTCCACATTGTGACGTAAGGCCGCCCTCTTCAAAAGCGGTCTCGCCTTTAATTAGCTGGACCTTATTACAGTGCGTTTCATATCATGAGATATCTAACTGGATATCTCTGGGATAAAATGGTCGCCTTTAAATGACATATTTAGTGGTTGCTTTGTATGAGACATCATAATTCACAAATCTAGACAATTTTCCATCAGGTCATCCATTCTAATCTAATCTAATCTAATCTAATCTAATCTAATATGCACTTTTAAAGCGGATTCTGTTTACCGTTTTTTTTTCTCCATCAAGAGCCTTAATGTTAACAACTCTACTTACAATATGTTTAACAAGATTATTTTTATTCATGGCAAATGAATAAGTTAGGCATGTGTTCAGTGCCAAAACAAAGAGCACTGATGGCAGCTGTTTGTCACCCTGCCGCTAAACCATCACATTCCCAACACACAGGCACAGGCATCAACACTCTCGGCGAGTCTTTGAACAATCTAGGCCGCCTGCTTCTCATTTGCATCCAGATTTTCGGTTAAAGCAGAAGAACGCTGCCGGAAATAGACGATGTGTGCCTGACTCGCCCGGCTGGGAATAGGCGGGGGGGGGGGGCAAACCAGCGTGATCAAACAACAAATTCGCCGCTGTCTGTTTCCTCAGCTGTGGCGGGCTCGTTAGACTTAAAGCCAACGAAATCTGGCGTTTAACACGTTAAAAATGCATAAAACCTCTTACCTTTCAAACGTGAGACCAAATCAGCTGCAAGGAAGAAAAGAAACAAGTGTTAGTACTTTGGGAATTATTATAAAGTAAATACCACAAATAAATACAGGCAAACGCATTTCACATAACGTCGCAATATGCACCCTCTGTCGACATCAGGGCTACAAGTCTGGTCAGAGAGAAAGAAACCGAGTTAAAAGTTAGCTATTTTATTGGGTTTATTGAAATGCTTCGACATGAATTTCAGCAGGGAAATATGAGCTCTAATATTGTACAAGTCACAGCAATTTTCCCAGGGTGTAAACAACAGGAAGCAATCCAACGAAATTTGGGCCTCTGTAACTCCTCTACCCCCAGAATCAGCATCTTCCGCCTGTCCTCAGACGCGGTTACGTCTATCTGATTATTTGCTTGCTTTTTCTCCTTCCTGGGACTTAGCCCCCATCCTCGCCCCCCCCCCCCCCCCCCCCCCCCCCCCCGGATCTCTCTAGGCGGGAAGGCTGTGGACGTGGGCGCTCCATTTACAGGGGAACACAAAGGGAACGAGACGCAACTTTAGGGGGCAGTGGGATGGCCCGGGCCCTTACAGTGGCGTATTACTGAGCCGGCGCAGTGCCGAAGCTGCGTGATTTATTACAGGTGACGTCTTCGTTTCTGCATCCATCTGCACTTCCCTGTAAACTCGCGAACCCGCACCAGATATTCTCCCCAGAAGTGTACTATTTATAAAACACAGGTATACGGAATAAGGGAACCGCTTGACAGCTAATTAGAGCGAGCATCATGGTACATGTTTCAGTTATCACCATGCCAACTGTCCACTGCTAAGTGGGGGCGCACGCTAGCAATATGTTGCTTTATTTTATCGATTCCCCAAAGTCACGAAGACGCATTTCTTAGAGCTGGAATTAAACTCGGGGGAGAAGTCTTTCTCCTGAACAGCTGGTGTCCTTAAAGCCTTTTGGAGTTAAGCAGAGGTGGAAGGGGGTGGGGTTCTGCTGGACACGGAAGGTAATGCCTTCCTCACGTTAAAGTGAAGCATAAAAGGAATATAACTGTAAAGTGAAAAAAAGTGATTATCAGTAAGAAAGCGTTAAGGGATTAAGAGAATCAGCAATCAGCATATTATTCTAGGACATTTGTTAAAATTACACTCAGCGAGTTACCGAAAGGGGTGTCATTTTTATTTTAGAAGGAGGCAGGTTCAGGAACGAAGAAACGTATATTATTTCTTGGCAGCGAGTTCCGGCAGGGTGAGCATGCAATATTGATTTATACGTTTTTTTTATTATTATTGTTTGTTTTTCATTGAAACAGCACGTCTGTGGTTTTTAGTTATTCCAGCTGTGCCCAGCTGTAGGAGTCACTGTCCAATCAGGGCTACGCGATTCACAGCCTGCGGGGAGAGAAGTACACAGTGATATAGGGGGCGCCCTGGAGAGGACAGCGGCTTTTACGCACGCAATCTGATCCCGCATTCTGGCAAGGGCAAGATAGATAAATGCCCAGGGGGGGCACTAAAAACGACACAGAAGTACCCTAGAGCCATCATGCGAAAGAAGATCCCAGAGAAACGACGCGGAGTAGATAAATAAATAAATGCGGCGGCTTTGCGCTCCGGCGCACCTGCTCTCGTTATCCTCCCGACGCGGCCGCGTCCCCCGACAGCCCGGGCCGCCTAATCCACTTAGCCGTGCCCGGTGCCCACCGCCATCTGATCCGTGTTACCGGGCCAGTTCTGCGTCTCGGCGCTCGCACGCCAATGCTCAAATACACGGACTGCCGCCGCGCTCAGCCGCTTCTGCCTTCCTCCCCGAAATTATTTAAAAGTAATGCAGATGTTCCACATTTCCAGTTTCCTAAAGTATCTCAGCTTGATACGTATACAAAATATCCGGTAAATAGCCCATAAGTACTTCAGCTTGACTATTAAATATTATGAATATACAGTTTATACTGATAACGGTTTCCAACACTCACGCATCTGCCGTGACTCTCACGCCTTCAGACTCAATCAAGACATCTTACGACAGATCTATATCGTTCTATTACAGACCTAAAGATACATCTAAGGCCTTGGCGTAGTTTACAAACCCTATACACTATTTGCAAGGTAATAAAACTGTTTCATACATGCATATGCATGTGTGTGCAGAACTGAAAATCTCACTCCAGCCAGCTGCCCACAGTTGGCAACCCTGTGATAATAATATTGATTCTGTGCATTACAGAGGCATTATTACTACACTTTATTCAGTTCACTGAGAGAGTTTGATGGTAAGTTCATACGTATTTCTGTGGCTGTGGTTATATTCGGACATGAATGACATCACCAACAAAAGAAAAAAAAAAAAACTTCACACAAACTTATATATAGAGCTGTTGTTGTCAGATGCAGCACAGAGGAGCACAGACCTCAAGCTCACATACAAACATATACACAGATTATGTGTCTAGAGAGCCGTTCTGCACACAATGTCATACTGGTTGTTTGTTACTTTTGCACTTGTGTCCTGTTAGCTTTAGCCAGCCTTGCAATTCTCCGCTGACCTCTACCCACAGAAACACCAATTACTGAATGTTATTTGCACTTCATACATTCTGTACCAACTCCAGATACTGTAGTGCATAGAAATCCTGTGAAGGAGGCTGCTTCCGAGATGCTGGGACCGACAGTCACAATTGTTTAGATCACACATCTTAGCCATCCCACTTCTGAACCAAACTGTAAGTGAACCTCTTCACCTCGTCTGAGTGATTCTGTATGTATGCTGCTGTATTCTGTCACATGATTGGCTGTTTGGAGGCTGCTTACAGTGCGTTACTGAGCTGGTCTACATAATAAACAAAATTCTTTTTTATGTATTCACAGCACATAATACAGATAGCAGGACCACTTCTTCATCATTCACTTGAGAATAATTCCTGTGAATTATGCCTGGTAGAGTTTTATTTTTTTCCATCCGCTCCGACTAGAGTCAGCTGTCCTATCAGTCACACTAATCAACACCTATGTGCAATTAAAAGACTTCTTAGCTGTAGATGTTACACGGGGGACAATCTAATTTGCAGGATTCTCCTTGACGAGTCTTTCATTTGGATGTGTTAATATCTGGGAGACTTACTACACGTAAATAGCGCATGTATTTGTGTGTGTGTGTATGTGTTTGCATGTGATAGATGCCAGTGCAAAATATACCACTCCTTGTGAAATTTTTAAAGCATTTAAACTTTTATGGTGAAAACAGTAATTAATAATAGAACATTATAAGCTATTCGCATGCTGATCAGAATCAAAATTCACTTTTTTGGCCAGGTACACCTACATATACTAAGAATTTGTCTTGGCAGTATTGCTGCATATATTCAAAGACAAAAACATAAGAAGACAGAGCAATGGTCGGCAGACGTTTTGGACCAAGTACCACTTCGGATCAAACCACAGCAGTCGAGTACCACATAGCTAAAAACACCTGAATCACAGTAACAAATGACCACGGTCTCGTGTAACACCTGGGGGAAAGTCCAAGTATCACTGGTGGTGGATGTGCCACAGTTTGAGAATCATCTCAATAGAAGTTTTTAACCATTAGATAATATAAGTTCCGAAATAGCAGGACGATGAACAATTGGGGCGGGAAGGCGCGCACCAACAAGCGATTTAGCACAAAAGTTGTTCTCAGCTTATAATCCTTGGCAGAGGCACCCGGGGGCAGAGTCGGGCTGCAGGAACACGTCAAAGCCCTCGGAGCGGGTGCAGGCTGTTTGGTTCAAAGCCTCCCGTCTGCTCGCTTCCATCTTTCCTCATGACTGCTGCTGGTTCTGCCATGGTAGGAATTCGTAGGTGAGACAGCATTGCTCGATATGGAGCAGGATCTCCTTCACAGGTGAACACTGTCATGGCTGCCCGATCTGTGGGCATTAAGCGATATTATGAAGGTTTTATTTTTGCTCAAGGCGGCCAGCTGCACACTTCCATATCCTGCTATATGGCAAGGATAACCTTCTGGGTCGGAGGTCCGGTACCTACTCCCAGTTCTATGTGTGAACTTTGCATAGCATATGGCGATGTTTCCCAATCAGGCCCTTGGGCACCCACAGGCAGTCCGTGTTTTTGCTGGGAGGGAGCGAAAATGTGTCTGGCAGGGAGCAAAAATGTGGAGTGTCTGGCAGGGAGCAAATTGTGGACCAGCTGTGGGTCCCCAGGGACTGGATTGGGAATCACTGGTATATCAGTTTCTTCTACCCATTCATTTTCTATTCAGAGTCCTGGGAGGGTTTAGAGCCTATGGGCACAAGGCAGGGAACAAGCCAGGGTGGAGTGTGTGGGGAAAACCCCATGATGACATGATGAGAACATGTAAATTCCACACACATGAAGCCATGGTCCCCGAGGTGTGAGGCAACAGTGCGAACCACTGTGCCACCCACATGTGATGTGCTGCACTAAGTTTCCCATATTGTGTGGGTGTGTGTCTTGGGATGAGCTGGCATCCTGTCCCTTGCTTTGTTCCTGGGATTGGCTCCAGGCTCACCATTATTCCATTTGCGATAAGCAGATAGGGAGCCCAGTTGGCCAGATATATCATGTAACTCTACAAAAATAAAAATAGAAAATACATCCATCCATCCATCTTCCAATTGCTTATCCTGGTCAAAGGATACCTGGAACCTATCCCAGGCAGCATGGGGCACCAGGCCGGGGTCCCTGCTGGATAGACTCCAGACCCCCTGCCACCCCGACCAGGCCACCAACAGTGCAAGAACATACTGTACTGTGAGAGGTGGGGAATCCAGGTCCAACGAGTAAAAATGTAAGTATTAAGAGTCTCAGTCACAGAGTGCTGAATTAGTTGGTTGAAACAAAATCCTAGTCTGGATTTTTACTCTTTGGACCCCAATTACCCACCTCTGCATATTGTTATGGCACCGGAGAAATATCCAGCTACATGGACCTAAATTATGTCTCAGGGCCAAGTTTACATACCAGGATCTAGGAGTATCAGTAACTTGCAGAAGGAGGTTGGCTGCCCCAACTCAACCACTGACTGAACATGGAAGCTCCTTCATGCCTGACATCCGTGCGGTCATTGCTGAGCCCAGATGCCTTCCATGACCTGCTGCTCTCCTCTCCAGGGGGTATCATATAGTTTGACAAGAAGTACTTGACTGTTAATGTCCATCTTTGATCATATTTTCATGCACGGCAACTTGCAAAAATCCTCTAAAGGATGCTTCATACGATCAGGCCTCCTCAAGTGTTTTCTGTTGGGTCTGTTTACAATACGCAATTCATCCCCTTGACTGTACAACTATATATAATACCTATACAGACCTTGATGTTAACAAGTGTTCATTTTCTATATTACTTATATGTATTAAGCTGCCTTATGTCTTGTTAATTAATTAATCAATTTATAATTTACTTTATGTTGCAATGTATGTACTGTTTAATAAAGTGGGTGTGTTATATATATCAACTTGTTATTGGCTTATAGCAGCTTAGAGCAGTTGCTTGCATATTTGTTTTTGCGTCATCGTTTGAAAATGAGGGTACCTCTCTTTTGTCCTATGTATTTCATTTTATATGTATGTCAATGTATTCTATCACACCCATGTAAAGCACCCTGGGACAACTCTGTTGTGAAGGGTGCTATATAAAAATAAACTGAATTGAACTGAATTGAAATATCTCTGCAGCACTTATAACTCCTTCACCCACGTGACTTTACAGGAGTCCTCCGACAATATTAAAATGCCCTCCTTCACAAGCACCAAGAATTCGGGAAGTCAGTAAACAGCACTCATTTCACATGGTGGTAAGCGTTTTCATGCGCCTTTTGCCATCACGTGTATCACAGCTGGTGTTTTCATACCGTTACCAGCCAGAAAAAAATATAGAATACAGCATATACTGACTTGTAGTCTCCGCAGATTTCCAATTCAAGTCGGAGCAGAAGTGTTTCCTGGTGAATTCAAACGATGAAACATTACAGTGAACAAAGAACCACTTCTCTGCCCAAGGCCCAAATCAGTGGATTTGTAATGCACTCTCCAGCAGCAAACCATGTGTATATATAAATTGGGGTTAGAACAATGTTATAATATACATTATACATTCATTATGTAGGTGGAGGTACCCTTAAAAAAGCAAAGAGAGGAAAAGATAGCTGTGGTAATTGATCTTAAGATGGCAGGCAGTAAACAGGTTGTCCATGACTGGAGCTTTATTATAGTGTTTAATTCGTGGAGCAGCGCCAGTAGGCTGCAGTGTAGCTGGCAAGGCCTGGCAGCGAGTGTAGGGTTTAAGGTGTCACCAGTCACAGGACCCCTGCCAAGGAAAGGCAAATATAGTGGGGTAAGAGTGTAGTCATCAAGGAGACAGAAGAGTGGTCTGCTTGCTATTGACATGCAGCTAACAGAGCTATCCTAGCCAGGGACGAGACTCCGCCTGGCTCTACAGTGAGAGTATCAGTCCAGTATACATTAATATTCACATCTGTTATTGTTCTTGAAAAAGTCCTTTATAAAAAGGGCCTTTGAACTTTCGGAATATCAGGGAGTAACCTCTCAGGAGCACCACCGCATGGCATGTCCATGAACGCCGCTTTACATTTTAGTTGCCCCCCATGTGAGACTCTGCCCAACCACACCTTAACTCTCAAAGATATTCTGAGCATTTCTAAACTGGATGAGGGTTTTATTGCAAAGTCAACCGGCTACAGAAATAGTAATAACAACACTTGTGAATTTGACCGTTCATTCTCCGTGTAGCTATTTGAATATCAGATGTCCTCATAAACCCCTGTGACACTTACACACTATAAATGACTGACTGTAGTCTGCTTTTGCTGTCTGCTGGCCTGCAGGTATCACAGCCAGCTGGAAGCTGCTCTCCAAAGCTGAAGCAGGGCAGTACTCGGAGGTAAACAGCTGAATAATATATATCATCTTATATTTCATCCAGGGGTAGGGAGATGAAACCAGCCAACTGCCAGGAGGGAACACAAATATCACGCCTCATATTCTCTGGACTTCTACTGTCTCTGAAGTCTGCAAAATGACTTGACTAACTCAGACTTGCCCCAGGTTCTTAGTAAATTGGACGAAGTTCATGACAATCCCGAACAAACAAACAACAGTGACAAACAAGACACAAACAAACGTATATGCTGGATGCTGGTGTTCGATAGCTGTCAAAGTTTGCATGATTACCATTCTGTAGCGAAAGCCCAGCTGGTTCAGGGGTAACAAATACAGACTGCACTTTTTTCCCGTCTGTAGGTGAGCACTTGACGTCCCGATGCGCCTGACAGCGCAGTTCCGATTCCCTGCTCACTTCCTGTACGTCTCAATCGCCATATGTTTACCGTCATTTCCTGACACCTCGACAATCTTGTTCTTCTCAACCACTCTTTCATTCTTCGCAAGTTTTTAATGCAATGAAGTCAACTCTAAATTGAGACAGCACTTTTTACGGGGATTAAAATGGCAACAGAAAACAATTACATCAGTCAAGCACTAGATTCTTAAAATAAAGTCTCAGTAACAGGATTCAAACACTTCGACGCCCCTTCACATACACACATTTACATTATTTCCTGATCTTGGTCTTCTGGTATTATTTTTTCCCCCGTCTTCCTTTTCACCTGGTTACATGCTCCATTTTATATAAATCAAGTAATAATGTATTGCCACACACTCTTGTTGAGTGCCTTTGTGTAGTGAAAGGTATTATTAAAAAAATTATTTACCCAAATCTCGTCCGCACACAGAAAGTAGGTGCTTACAGACTTCACATTTATCACGTCATCTTTTTATGCTGAAAGTCAGACAACTTTGGGTGGAACACTGAGCACCTGCTCATGGGTCACGAGCAGAGGTGGCTAATCCAGGGCCACAGAGTGAAAATCCAGACCAGGATTCTGTTTCAACCAACCAGCTGAGCATTAAGAGTCTCAGTCACAGAGTGCTCACCTACTGTAGTTGGTTGAAACAGATTTCTGGTCTGGATTTTGGACCTGGATTACCCACCTCTGGTCACGAGTCACTCTGAGGAATCTCCCGGGCATGAAGAAGCCTTGCTCTGGGAGCAGTCAAGGAGCAGACTTCAGCCAAATCCCTCTCTGCTGGCTAATTTATGCTACCGCTGAGGGCACCTGGTCAGAATCAGAAAACATGTCCAGATTCAAGACCCAAAAGCCTTGTGTCTATTTTTGACTGTGCCAGCGGTGAATTTCACTTGGGTTCTTTTTTATTTCAACATTTCTGAAAACAATGGACTGCTTGGCTGCGAAATGTAAAGGGAAAGGATACAATTAAAAATTAATTATACATTCCATACTTAGAAGTTTTGTACTTATGTAACTGGTTGAACAAAGCCTTCTAAATATTTAAATACAGCTTTAAAATGTGCAAGCCATCACAGGCATCCACGACCCGAACGGTCACTCAAAAATAGCAACCTTGATGTGTCTCACCGCCAGAACAAAAGCAGTTAGTAGGAATTGGAGGCAGTTTGTCATTACAGTGGCGGCTGCCAACCCAAACGGTGACTTTATAGGGGGAAACAGGCAAGTCTTATATGGAATTTCAAATACCAGAACCCTTCCTTCCTGTCTCTGTCTCAGTACCAGGTTCCCTCGATTCGAGTTTAAACTATGGTTTTAGTACTTACTGGTATTTCCACATAGCCCCGGGATAGCGTTTGATTGCTCTGATTACGGGAGGTGACAAAAAAAAAAAAGTTTCCAGGTCATATATTGAACTTTCAGTAAAGGAAGTAATATTTGTGCAATACGCACAACACAAGCATGAACACGAACAAGTGTCGACACACACACACACTCCCAGAGACACCGATATACTCAGTCCATATATTCCTGTTATTGTGAGGACTCTCTATTCATTCCAATAGGCAAAACCATAATCCTAACTATGTCAACCCTAATCCTTACCCAGCCCAAGTATTAGTTAATATATCCCTGTCACTGTGGGGACTCTCCATATGGGTATAACCATAAGCTTAACTAGGTTAAACCTAACCCTTACCAAGCCATAATCTTAGCCATAAGATTTCGTTTTTTTTATTGTATTCATAGAATTTTTTTTATAAAATTGAGGTTTATATTTTGGGACCTGAAAATGGTTCCACAAGCTAGAAAGTAACAGGTTTACAAACCCACACAGACACACTCTTGCACACACACACACACACAAATCATTGTGGCTGCAGTAATTTCAAGGTACCAGAATGGAATTTACATCACTTGCTTTATCAATTTCCTCTTCAGTGTTACAGCTCTTATTATGCCGTAAAACTTCATCCATTCTCTCATACACAAAATTCAATTGAAATTTTGTGAACATGAATATTAATAGCATGGTATATATTGATAGCCGCTGCTAAAGTACAATTGAAATTATGAATCTTTCCCCCCCCCCCCCCCTCCATTTTCACAATGGGAACAATGACAACATTAACTTGCCCCAGATTCAATTGAAACAGGCCTCACTAATGAAGAACATAAGGTATTACCGTGGTTAAGGACACTGCTAGTCTGCAGCTCCCATCCCAAAGGGACTCTACTCATGTACTCCAGAGGTGGTGCAGTGGGTAGCACTGTCGCCTCACACCTCTGGGACCAGGGTTCGAATCCGGCCCAGTTCCATGTGTGTGG
>JAODKL010000051.1:3038139-3052247 GCA_026780765.1 Petrocephalus schoutedeni
GCGATGGGCTGGCCCCCCATCCTGGGTTGTTCCCTGCCTCGTGCCCGTAGCTTCCGGGATAGGCTCCGGACCCCCCCGACCCTGAACAGGATAAGCGGGTTGGAAAATGGATGGATGGATGATTGAGGAAAAGTAGTTTGTATTGAGGAAGGATCATGCCACATGACAACATATAATCAACATGCAATACAGAAAAAGAAAACTGTAAGTCTGTTTTAAGGATGGTTTGTATAGAGGAAGTACAACACAACATTTAATTTTACCAAAGCTAAGTCAAAGAGATTAATAGTCATTGTTGACATGCCACAGCATACAGCACTCAACATCAAAATGCACCCGTGGCTTTTAACCCATATGTGACACAGCAGTGGGCAGCATCGCTTTGGGGCAGCACATTGCTCAGGGAACCTTAGTAGTATGTGGAATGATTAGGGAATTGAATCAGTAAGTGTGATCCCTAACCATTAGCCCACCACTGCCCCTGCAAAGAGCCTTACGGTCAAGCTGTTTTTGTTTTCTTTATTTTACTTTACTTTTACTTTATTTTCTTTGTTATTTTATATTTTATATATCTATATATATATTGTACTCTAATTCCGGTTCCCCTTCCCTTTCCTGGCTTCGTGAAGGGAGACCAACGACCAGAGGGGACGGAAGCATATGGAACATGGAACGTTCCGGTGCAAATTCGTAAGAAGCGCGTGCGGCCCAAACAGCTGCACGCCGAAGCACTGCTCACGAATGCCTTCTTATCCGAAAGGCCTCTCCGTTAATTAGCTTACATCACCGGCCGGCTGACCGCTACAAACCGCTGCCCGTCCCTAACCGCAGACAGGCAGTATTTACCAGTGTAATTACCGCTCCCTTAATGGAAAGTGAAGTGTTTTGCTAGCACGCCCCTCATTAAGTCTGCCGCCGAGGCTCTCCCTGCACCTTCCCAAGGTAGCCGCTTCCTGCAGCTAAAGCCACGGGGATGATTTCCGCTCCTCGGCAGGGATTCTGATTACCCTCCTAATGTGTGCCTGGGAAGCCAGGCAGACACTGAGCACACATTTCCAGCGTAAAGGGAGGAACCGTAACATCAGATTCTCCAACTGTGCCTGGAGTAGGCCAATAAAGCTGCTCACTTAGCGAAGAGGAGACGGGGAATTAAGTACTATCGCTGTAATCGCTAAACTGCTCCTTTACAGATTGGACAGAAAACTGTGCAGATTTATATAAGGCTTATAAGCCATTCCCAGCCTGTGTATCTATGCATTCATTTATATTAATATTTCCCCACCCCCATTTTGACAAATATAACCCTAAATACTTGCTGTTTTTATATTTTTAAGAGCTGCAGCACAAAATTATTCGCCCCCCTCAGGGAGAAACAGGCCACGTGCCACTGAAAAGCTCAGCCGCTGTGAAGTCCGGAAGCCTCTTAATTAAAGGAAATTGCTAGATGCTTTGCCATTTCGCCATGAAAAGTGTATGTTTTCCCCTCCGCTCGGAGCAAAAGGAGCCCGGGAAGATTCCGTTTCTTCTGCAAAATCTGGCGAAAAGCACTACTGCCTTTCATTCACGGATGCAGGCGCATTACACATATTATACAGCACATACAACAACCGCTGCCATAAATAATGCAGTTTATGGAACAGCAAAGTAGGTTATTTTAAGTCAGTTTTGAAATATGTGATGCATTTATGTTCTTAAAGCTAAACTAAGGTCCCAGAATGCTTTTCTTCCTTGAGCCTTAAAGTGAGACAAGTTTTTGAAACGGTGGGCAGAAACAAGGTCAGGTATACGCCATCCATCCATCCTTCCATCATCCACCCAACATCCATCCATCCATCCATCCATATATATAAACTGGATAACAGTATTTAATATTCAGAAAGCTTTATATAACTCTCTCTTCATGAAACTGAGCTATTGTCTTGAGAAAGTCAAATATTCAGATTATCCCCCAGAACGATTGTTAGCTTCCATAAACTCTTTTCCATGTCCTGCAAATTGTTTTATAACTACAAGGGGGAAAAAAAATCCTGTTGTCTCATTTCCTCCCCTATTCTTAATACTGTTAATGTGCTAATCCTTAAGAGTGGGATTAAAAACTAGTGTTGTGAGACCCATTGACTTACTGCGTCAGTTAATTGTCAGACAATCATACAGCAGCTAGAGAATGGATTACTCAATTTGTGATAGCTAATTGTCACAATTTACTGCCCCCATTGCATTTATATGTATGTGCATCAATCAACTAACATCTGGGTGCCAGCTATTAATTCTACTGTTACATTCTGTAGCTGCATAATTAATTAAACACCTACTGCCACATTTATGAGAACAAATTAAGAGTCTTATAATATTAAGGCCATTAACTGCATGTAATGGAAATCAGATTAGTTAATAAAATGACGGGAAACCATGTATTTTAATGATAGATTGTGGGTGAAGTTTAAGGTCAAATTAGTGGACAGACCGAGAGGCCTCGCTGTAGTAACCAGATGAGGCACAGTTCCAGGTGACCCACCATGTCCCCAGGCCTGTGTTTCTGTGTGTACCTCTACCCATGTTGAAATGGCTGTTCCACAAAATCTGTCCCCAAACCACCTGACTAACTCCCCACCTTGTCATACAGTCTCAGTCCGAAGTCATACAACTGGCTAAGCGGTTAGCTAACGTAATTACAAGCTAGCTAGAATGCTTGCAGAAATTTACGAATTACACCACAAAGACGACAGAGACGTAGCAACGCTTGTTTAATTCTGATATTTGCTTTAACTATACAGAGTATTCTCAACAGAATCAATGCTCGTCGTGCTTCCACTGGCACACTTCATATGATTCATATTGCAAACATTCAATGTTTGGCCTGCTTAAATGTTCGGCCTAGTTAGCTGCCTCCTGCTGTTTCTGTACATCAAGTCTGTCACGAACATTTCATTCATTTTATTTTAAAAACAAGTCAGATTTATTGCAGGAACAATGAAAATGTTATTAACACTCCCTATAAAAAGACTACACTATGACGAAAGTATTCCAAGATCCAAGTCAGCATTAGCCACTAAGCTTTTACAATGTTAAAATTATGATTCATAGCATTATGATTGTTTCTAATGGCTCACGCCATTTAAAAGGTTTCAAAGGTCAAATGAGCATCACTCTTTGGCTCAGTCATCCAACCTTCCGCAGGATTCAGAAGCCAGCGACACCCGTGATTATATTCTCCACTCTTCTGGAAGACTGAAGCTCATTTCTAAGGTGAGGATTATGTTGTTTTTCACTAAAAGCAAGAGTCATTCCTTCACAGACTGGTGATTAGTTTTGAGGTTACTGAGTGGAGCAGTTACGGCAAGTCAATAATTTTAATTTGGTTTCTCTGTAAAGGCCCATCATTGCGTATTATAATGGAACACATTCTCGAGAGGTTCTTTTAGACCAGCTAAATTATTGTATTTCCTTGAAGCTTATTGTTTATGTTTCTCCTGCGAGTGGGAGCCAAACTGTGTGGTTTGTTTCTGCGAATCGCATTACACAGTTTGGTCTAAAACACAAAATACCTAACTGGTAGATCATTGTGCTCCAGCCACTGATCTGAGAGCAGATAACTTTCCCGTGTTCTCGCTCGGGTGGGGCCATCAAACTAACCTAGATTCAAGCATGACTTCTAAAATCATCACAAAAAGTACATGTAGAAATTATATGGCTATTACTCCCCTGGCTCTGCGTTTGAGGTTCTTTAACTTTCACCTGGCTACTCCAGCTTCCCCCAACAGTCCAAAGGCATGCAGTTTAGCTGGGGTTTCTGACTGACCAAGCGTATGTAATTGAGGCTATGTCTTAGTGTGTGCCCTGTGATGGACTGAAATCCCATTCAGTGTGGCTCCTGACCCTGCATCAATTGATCGGTGGCTATATATAATAATATAACAATACAGAAGTGCATCTCGGGCCGAAAGTCAAATACTGACTGTGTAAATCATAAAAAAATACTGTTTAGCAATGCCAAGAAAAGTCACCCTAAATGATGCCAGTTTATGTATTAGCCAATAACCACAGCACGGAACACTGACTCCGCACTACCCAGAACGCGGACTGACTGTGTCGAGGATATTGCTCTCAGACTCTGTTTGCATTTTAGGCTTCCCGCGCCATCCCCCTTTCTCCCCTGTTGTTGTTTTGGTTTAATGAACTGAAATTCCCGCAAGAGATTGCATCTCGCTTACCCAGCACCCAACTTCACAAAGGTGTGCTCTCCTGGCTAACAGCTATGTATTAGCAGCGGGCCTGGAGTTTGCATACTATGGCTGACCCATCCCACAGTGATATATATGGATAGTGTCTGGTTCAGTGGGTTGTGGGTCAGTCTCCGTGGCTGACAAAGTAATCACATCACTGGGGGGCCCTAGACTAAGACCCTAAGCCCAATTGCTTCAGGGATACTGGCTCACCCTGTTCCTTGGCCTGAAGCTCTCCTCACTTGTACATATCTGCTAAACAAATATTTCTTCCTCTTTGTAATTTTTAGGGTATTAAGTTTTTATACAAATGGCTCAGTCAGCCATGTAAAGCAGTCATCATCATTTTGCATAGTCCAGAGTCAGAGGTGAGTAATTCAGGTCTAATTCTACACCAGGATTTTGTTTCAACCAAGCAGTTGAGCATTAAAAGTCACAGAGTGCTCAACTAGTTGGAAATCCTGGCCTGGATTTTTACTCTATGGACCGGGATTACCCACCTCTGTCCATAGTCTGGCCTAGAGATGCCAGAATCAAAGTAGATCTGAGACGAGTGAGATTGCAATCTCTGTATATGGAGGGCACTGAGACCCTGCAGAAGCATGGCGGCGGGTTCACATGGCACACGGGCGCCTGTCTTTCAGAAGCCATCTCTGAACCCCCCCCCACCCACCATGCAAGCCTAAGCTCCCCCACGCTGCCAGACCCTCGTCTCGACCTTCCCCGCTACCAGACGTGTCCTCCCAGAGTCCGCTTAAATACGAGTCGGAGAGTTTCCTCGGCCTGACCTACTTTGCGCTTCTCATCCGGACAACAGGAGCATGAATCACATTGGCGAGGACCTGCGGCTGCCGTTAATGAGGAAGGCACGGATGCCATACCCCCCCCCCCCGCACACACCCTGGAGAGGCCTCGCACCGGGGGCCGGTGGGCCGCCCAGCTGCACACGTCTGCCTGTGTCGGGGACAGACTCCAGGCAGATTCCTGGAAGCACTGAACACCTGACAAGATTAAATTAGCTCAGATGTACCTCATATAATCACAGTAACTATCATCGGAATTATGCTTTTCACATATACCTGTCTGTCTATACTGAGTCAAATTTAATACATTATATTAAAAGTGCATATTAAATATTCATTTACATGACTTAATTGAATTTGGTTAATTTCTTTGCAGAATCAGACCTCTAGTGGATTTTTTTAAAATAAGAATAAAATTTCATATTGTAAAGTTCTTGCTTCTGGGTCTCTGAGGAGGATAATGGAAGGGCTGACAATTAGCTAGCCTGTTATATTCTTTATTTAGCCATTAGCATTGAGGCTGATCATGGGTCTCCCGAATAGCAGTACAAGGAGTTTCTACTATTCTCAAATGCAAATGTTGATTTGATCGCAGTGGCCAGGCTCATGGCGGTATGGAACAGAAAGAAAAGGGGGAGCCAAAGGACTCGCCGGCGACATTTCATTTCCATTGTGTCGTAAAATAGGAGCCGCCACATCCAAATGAAGAATGAGCCGCGGTGTGCTAGCTATGCAGATCCTTTTCAGATACCGACAATGAGATTTGCCATATTAGCGTCACAATAGCGCTGGGCGGTCAGAGGGCTCGTTCAATTAGCACGGCGGTCTGGGATACACAGAGCCAGTGACACCCCTTCCGAAGAGCTTGACGGAAGTCTGTACGCCTAGCCCGATCCCAAGTCAAAATCCTAAACGGCATCAACCGTCAAAGGAGCGACAGCGTTCCTCGATGTCCGCATTCAGTAGAGTTTAATGCTCCGCTTGTAGTGTTTAAACCAGCCGCACTCATTTCTGGACCTCTTGGGGACAAGATTAGACAGCCAGTGTCCAGACCGAGGCGACCACTCCCGGGACTCGGCCTGCAATAAACAGCCAGAAGAGGATTTGACAGCCCCTAGCTTAGCCTTTGCAGTTTAGGGCTCTCCGATATTTACCGCGCAAATCCAGCCAGACTCATCTTAGTAAACATATCTGCAAATGAGTAGCACTGCGACGCAAGACCGTCGCAAGACTGGACAAATTCCCCAAAGCGCAGCACCCTTAAGAAAAAAAGTTTACACAAAATGAATTAAAAAATTAATTATTTCAATGGCCGGTGATCATTCAGATATGTGGTGCACTTCTCGCTGGTGACGAACGGATCTCGTGACACAGATGTGGGTTATTCTGTGATCAAGTTGCAGAGGCCTGCACCTGGGACAGGCCTGTGGTGTTTGAAACGTTGGAAGAAATGTGGAAACAAACACAAAGGGATAAAAATAAGCCACGCCGGACCTTCCACCAATTCATATTACCTATCCATCTATCCATCACCCACACACCCAGTGCTCTGCTTCCCTACTGACTCCGATTAGCTTAAGCACGTTATTAATGGATACGATGGCAGGACATAGCCTCGCCTGGTAAGAAGGTCGGGGCATATCCATTTATTATTTCCCTGGGTCTCTGATCCTCTAACAGCAAGGCGTGTGGAAGGAGTGTATAGCTCAGGATGCTGTTTGTGTAATCGGAAGGTTGCCGGTTCAAGTGTCAGTGGTGTTGGGTCCATGATCAAGGCCCTTAACCCAGAATACCCCCAGCGAATGGCTGACCCTGTTTCTCAGAAATGCACGTTTTGTCTTGTGTAAGAGTGTCTGGTAGATAAATAAACTAACCATTAAGAAGTATGTTCCTTTTGTTAAACATATATAAAAAGAAGCTCTAGGGAATTCTGACATTACTTAGACAGAACTCCTTCAGGTAAGAGAACAACGCTTTCACAGACAAACAAAGACCTTGACATGCATCCCCTCAGCTCTGGTGTTTGCTGAAAGCATCCAGGCTCCTGGAGCTTCTCACACAACCCTACCCATCCATCCCCGGTGAATGCTGCGGTAGATTATCACACAACTGCTTTACAGTTCCATGAAACAGCTGAACTCCCATGTAATGAAAGGGATAATAAGCAATAATTGCTCCTTGACATTAAGCAACCATAATCATGTTATGATATTAAATTGTTCTCGTGGAAGGAGCGCATCATCGTTCCCTTTTCCAACGCTTTACCCGGAACTATAATGACAGTAATTGTCACAGTTGGGTTGGGTGGGGCATCCCTATGCTGTTAACCTCACAATACGATTCCGCAATAACAACATCATTAGCCGCAGGAGCACAGACAACTTCGCTATTATCCGCCGCCATCTAAATCACGGCGCCTTCCCCGATAAGCGCCATGAAATTGCGCTATAGGAACCGCCCCATCAAATTATTTATGATACCAACTGAAAGCGCGTTCTTTCATCTGTTAATAGTCAATTTGCGATGCGTCGCCATATGTATTTACTTTGAAGATGGCTTACTTTTTTTTTTATTTTTTTATAGCGGTTTATATACGTGCGCGTACTAAAGCTATACCCTGTTAGACCGGCGTTAGTGTTTGAAGCGCGATTGTTTTAATCATGCCGGAGAAGCGGTCTTTGATGTGCAAAGAGCTGCAGCCCAGCTCGCCCCGCTGATCCCGTACGATTCCCCGCTATTCCCCAGGCGCGCCCCTAAGAGATGGGGAACTGCACCTGCGGGGCCGCGCAAAGCCGACAGCTCCGCGGAATAAAGGAGCTTTAACCCCGCTCCGGGACTCCGATCCGACGTTTTTTTTGCGACAGGAGATAGGAGCAGCATGGTTAGCACAAGGGTACGGATAAATAATGCAATAAAAGACGGAAATAATCGATGGCACAGGTTCACGCCGAATATCAGCTCGCCTTTCCTGGAAATGAGCGTGACTTTCAGCATTGTTTGCATAGTTTGAATAATTCGCGTGCTTGTAAAGTCTCAGTTCTCCGCAGGACTTTTGTAACAAACACTTTTACGTGCTTTTTATGGGGTTAATAAATGAACCTTTTACACCTTCATCCATCCTTTCCATCATTAATTACCAATGTACTTGAATGATTAATACTCTATTGCAACTGTTTATTAACCCAATCCAATATAACACAAAAAGTATATGCCGAACTGCGTGGTTTTTTTTAATTATTTATTTAGCAACCATTATTGCAATGACCATTATAATAAGAATAATGGTAAAAATAATGGTCATTATTTTCAGGTGATATGTCACTAACAGGTCTTGTGCATCGTGGCTCTGTAAGGTAACGTAAAAGGCCATCCTAAAGCCCCTGATTGGGCAGTTCACCGGCTGACATTAAAAGCTAATTCCTGCCCGATAACAGATGTGCATATTTTATTTTCATCGGAATACATTTCACATTCCTGTCTCTCTAATCAAAGACAGCCAGTCAATGAAAAGCTAGAGGACTCCTTTCAATACTTTTATATGTAGATTCATAAGAATCTAAAACTATGTCATCCTCTCAGATCTGGGAAAGGTCCTAAAAGGTCTTAAACCTTAGGTGGGGATATTTGAGAAACCCAAAATAAAGACAGTGAACTTTAAGATTAAGTGAATTTTATAATGCCTTTATAATGCATTCATAGAACATTCATAAGCAGCATGTACGTATATTGTCATAGGCATTGCATTCATAACACTTTCAATGAACAATGACAGCTTTACTATACAATCATAAATATATGATTAGAGTATTATAATGTTTGTTATTAAATGTATATTAGAGTTGTCATGCCTTGTTCGCTGAAAGTGTTATGAATGAAATACTTTAAGACATGTTACAGTAGCCCTAAACACTGCTTATGAATGTTCAATGAATCAGAATCAGAAAAACTTTATTGATCCCAGAGGAAATTGCTCATGCCTTAAGAAGGTGTAGCAAATGCAAAGTGTTATCATTAATTTTAACATTGAATGAAATGAGCCAAAAAATGGAAGATTGGCAGGGAGAAGAAAAAAAAACGTGTCAAAAGTAAATTTGGATAAATAAACACTGGATAAGCACGCATGGGGAAGGGGCTGGTTTTTGAGAAGAAAAGTGAAAATGGCCCTATTTAATGAATGTACCGTGTCATTCATGGGAGCACTGATGTGGTATAAGTTGCTTTGGAGGGGAGAGAATATAAATGTAAAATGAGGCTAACAAATGAAAGAACAGTTTGATGGTTCAATTGAATTTACAGTTAAAAAGCTACTTGTCCTCACTCTGTCTCTAAAATTAACGTTAAAGATAATGACCGAATTAAATAATGCATGACAGACCCGCAGTAATGTACCCAGGATGCCTTGTAATTCATTAATAATGAGTGCATTTGCAAACTTAATGGCACAACAAATGCAGCTCAGCCGCGACACATTTTTTATTTTTTTTTCCCGCTGGCCATAGTGTCAAACTCGCAAGGCAGGACCGGGCCTCCGGGGGCAGCAGAGGCAACGCGGAGCGGGCATGTGGCAGCGGCCCGCCGACGCCACTGGGGGCGTCACCTTTCCTTCTTGGACGGCGGCCCAAGGTTGTCAGAGCGCGCGCGGTACACATCAGGACATGGCCTGGGACGGCCCGGGGCCCCAGCAGCTGGGCACGGGGGGGGACGGGGGAGGGGGTAGGCTTCAGCCCTGCCCCGCGGCGGCCCGGCACGGCGTCTCGGAGCGAGGGCCGGCCAATGGCAGCGGACGGGCCGTCGCCACAGATGCCAGAGGCTTCTCTCTGTGATTAGGCTCAGAGCCACAAGGACACACCGGGGCAGGGCCGGGCGCAACTGCATCCCTCCCCCATGCTTACACCTCCGTCCCTTACCAAGCGCCATGCTGAAATACTGCATCATCATCACATCTGAGATCAGCAAAGGTCATCATGAAATGCAATGGCCTTTTCAACCAAAGGCAAACATGACAATATTGTCTTATATCACTATGCATAATTATACATATCAAATATATGTGCACATACCTGCATATACCCACGCATGTGTTGATATATATGGTAAACATGCATCTATGTGAATATTCGATTATACTGCACATGTAACAGCATTATTTGCAAAACGATAATGATCTTGTTAGGTAGCAGAAGGACAGCTCTCATGAATCATCTGTATAATTTGGGACAGCTTGGGTCAGGCTTTAAAATTGTCACAGCATTCGGGCAGGGATCACGCTTAGTTTTTGAAAATTTTTAACCTCTCTCGACATCCAAGTCCTGAAAAAGTGAGAGATGAGGCATGCGACAAGAGATGGATGCTGAATTTCAGGGCTCAGTACCTTAACCAGGTTTCAGACTGTGGCTATTTGAGAGAGGTTAGGAGCGAGATGTGTCATGTGACCGGGGACAAGCAGGCAGTAGCGGCCAATCATTTTGCCAACATGGCCCCCGGTGGTCTGGCTGGACTGAATGTCACAGACAAGAGGGTGTGCCAGGATGGATTCCCAGCAGGCGATTGTGACCTTAACATGTCAATCAAAGTGCGATCGCATTCATTTGCTATTCATTAACCAATCCCAAGGAGGCATTCCAACATATCTACCAAAGATGAAATGTATTCATTAACCAATCAGTGACAGTGAGGCACGTGTAGAAATAGAAAGGAGGAACAATATATCTTTATTTTATTAATTAACCAATCAGGTGTAAGTTGTCTGAAGAAAGATGCCGTTTTGTTTTTCAGGAACATTATCTCTTCACTAGAGGCAAGCGCACAATCGCTCACAATGAACTGTAAGCGATGATGCAAGACAAAGAAATGTGGAGATCATTTGTGACTAATTTAATTCAGCAGCTTTCGTAGCTAAACAATGAATCATAAAGACAGGGAATACAATGCGAACCCTGAGGCACGGCAACACGGCGAGGCCCTAAACGGTTTAATAAACGTCTTTATGAGTAACTTCTGCAAGCAATTCTGCCTCTCTCTGCCTGCTGAGATAATATATTTACACGTTTCTAATTGAGACTGTTAGCTCAGAGGATGCACGGAGACTTCGGCTCGTCCCTGAAAAGCAGGCCAGATTGTGTGAGGACGGATATGTTGACATGACTCATTCTGATAAGTAGGGCCAGCTGTACTGTTACCTCCGTCTCCTGCAGCCCAATTGTGTTGCTTACTTCTTATTAGAGTAGATAAACTAGGAGTAATATATACTTATAAATTACTGATAACGGTCAAATAAATGCAGCAAAAATGCAGTTAATCAAAGCAGAAGCCAATTTTTAGTCACCCTTCTGTAGGGTTACTCAAAGCCTCTGACCTTTCCCCCAGATTGTTTGGGTATAAATATATATAGTTATATTTCAGAGGTGGAAGCACTAGGTTTTTAGGCGTTTAGTGAGTCTACGTGGTGCGTAGGATGAGCAGAGCTAGCGGGCACTTTCGCTGGCTCCTCGAGCCTCGCCGGTTCGCCGTAACTGAAAGGCACGCAGCCTAACGTCCAATCTGTCGATAAGGCTTGCACGTGTAGGCGAGCCTGAAGGCACAAAAATAACATCGGTTATTTGTGGGGGGGGGGGGGAGATTTGGGTGTGTAGATGAAGATACTGAGAGGAGAGAGAGAGAGAAGAAAGGGGGGAGAAAGAGAGAGAGAGATATAGCTCGATAAATGAGGCCAGCGTTAGCGGAGCAGGTAGAGAAGAAAGCGAGGCGATCTCCCCGGCGTGCTGTACCTGCCAAGTCGCGGCGCTGAACAGCTGCCAGCGTGGTGACGGCGGGAGAGGATGCGCGGCGGCCTTGCCGTTATCCCACTTCCATAATTCAGCATTAAATACCCACTCGCCGCGCACGAGGCTCCCCTACCGCCGCTTGTGCCGGGCAAACAAAGCGAATCCGCGCAGATCCCGATCCGCTATGTCGCGCGCGTGTGTTCGGCGAGGAGAATGCCGTTGCCTTGCCAGCTTAATATTTGTACTGTAGGCTATTCTGTGTACGTTTCAGCTTGGGTAATAATGCCATCGGGCCCAGGGAGGTATTTCATCAAGGGGCAAAGACTCAACATGTCGTCAAAGGGCACAAATACACCATCAAGCACCAGAACAGAATGAGTTCTTATTTGACTCCTGACGTAATGTATTAGCTATCGCTGGCGGGGAGGCAAAGTCAATAAGGGGTGGTGCGAAATGTGTGCACGTTTTTAAGTAGTGGCCCAAAATATCCCCCCCACCCCAGTCATCCTGAGAAAGATGCGTAAGTGACTCTCCCCGTATTATTCACAGATGGCCTTGGGTCCCAGCGTGTGCCGGAGATTTTAATCACCGAGTGTCAGTAAGCTCACCCAACAATCTGCCGCCTGTCTTTAACGGTGGACGGCTGTAGATCACATCTGCAGTGCTTGCCCACGGCCGCACACACGCTGGCAGGTCCCCCACAAGGCTTACGTCGTCGGCTGCTTCAATTACGACACGTGATGGGAGCTTGTCACCACATACCCTGTACTTCATGGGCGGTTTGGAGGCTTTAATCAGACATCGCGTTTCATAACCCCCCCCCCAGCAGTGTTATGAAAGCATCGGGCTAAACAGATTAGAGAAGCTCTCATCAAGCCTATTTTAGAATCCAAAATTGTTTAATCAAGGCTACTTTTTTTCCCAAATATGTACACACAATGAACCAAGAATCATAACTTTCCAAAGCTAGTTTTTCCAAAACTTGTTCTGCCAACAAATATAGCTCGACAAATGCTCTCCACCGTACTTTGAAAACTAGTAACTTAACTCAGATTTAAATTGCGGATCTGAATGTGGTACTGTAGAATGTGACAGGATCCCTCAGACAGTGGTACCTGCAGGAAATCTCGATTTCTGGGAGCAGTTATTTTTACTGTGAGTAGGGGGCCACGACACATCATGTTTCTTCCACGGTTCCGCTTACAAAATGAAATGATCCATATTTCATTTTTGTTATTTTGATGTGGGGCAGTTATCGAGGAGGTGGCATGGTGCTGCTCTGGTTAGCACTCCATGTCTGTGGAGCTCACATGTTCTCGCCGTGTCATCATGGGGTTTCCTCTGGGTTCTCTGGTTTTCTCGTCGCCCCAGTCCAAAAACACGGTTAATTGCAGTCGTCAGATTGTCTGTAGGTGTGAAAGTGTGAGTGAGTGTGCCCTGTGATTGGTTGGTGTGTGAATGTGGGTGCCCTGCGATTGGTTGACACCCCCTCCTGGGTTCTTTCCTGCCTTCCTTGCTCCTGTAGCCTCCTGTAACTCTTAATAGGACCATCAGGTACAGATAATGGATGGATGGATGGATGGATGGATGGTTACAGGAGTGGCCACATATGTACTGGGGGGGCTTTAGATCCTTCCCAGATCGCAGCTGGCATTGTGCATTCTCTTAAATAGTCTCAAATGATGCTCAGTATATATTTACACGTATATTCCACTAAACAGTTACTTCATTATTACAGGAAAAATACAAAAGTAAGCTGTAAAATGTGCTGTCTCTTTGGCTCCCAAAGAAGCCGGCATCACATGACTCTTGCTTTTTTTAAAATTTTTGCCATGATTCCTTGTCTAATCAGTCTGGCCAGTAGGTTATCTATAGCCCAGCGTGTTCACCCTTCAGCTTCATGGACCAACAGGAAGGTCAGTAAGAGAGACCCCAGGCCAACGAGTCGCAGAGCCGACTCGAGCTACTGGGGGAGTAGGCAGACGCCTGGGGCCCCTGAATGACCCGTGCCGTGGAATGATCATCAGTTTTCTTGATAGTGGGGCCCCAAATAAGTCTTTGCCAAGGGCCCCTGAAAAGGTAGATGCGGCCCCAACGGGACATTGAGCTTTGTTTCCCTGTGCCTTCGAGCGACCACTCAGGCGGTTACAGTTGGACCTTGGGGATAGTGATTCTCACTTTTTCTCTCATTGGTTAAATTCCAAACTAGTACTTTACTAGTATTTTTTTTTCTTTCTGCAGATTTCCATTGTCAGTGCAAAGTTAAAAAAAAAAATAAAGGCACCTGACAGTACCGGCATCCAGCAACCGTCAGCAGG
>JAODKL010000051.1:3098812-3118440 GCA_026780765.1 Petrocephalus schoutedeni
TTTTCTTGGGAAGTGATTAACAAAGTGAATTGTCAGTAGATTATGGACATCTTGGGAATTATGCGATATACACTTATCAGTCTGGTTAGAACACTGGTTAGAGTGCTCGCAGAAAGTCTTTGGATGCTTGGTTAATTCAGTAAAAGTATTGCACATATATTGCAAATTTCACAACAAAAATCATTGCTTTATTCATTTATTCATTCATATATATCACATAATAAACACCCAGTAATTTTAAGTAAAACACTAATTTCAAGTAGTAATGAATTGAAACAGAAATTATACTTCTAAAAGAGCTGTTCTAAGTTAAAAAGGTAATTGACAAGCAGTTTGATTGGGTGCTTTTTAATTTAGTAACACCTTTGAAATAACATAAAACACAGAACATTTGTGCTTTGTAACCCTTTGGGAGCCAGTGACTACAATAGCAATTAATAGCAAAATGGCAAGAAGAGACCTGAATAAATCAGTCAAAAAATATTTAACAAAAAGTCTGTGAGATAGATATTTGCAAATATGTTATGCATTGTATGTCCAAGCACTTTTGTTATAAAACCATTAAATTACCAACATTCCTACTGAAATAAGCAATCTTCCCAAGACTTTCTGTGAGGACTGTATATACATGTAAATATAATACGATATAACACAGAAAGCATCTTATCTCTCTCATCAAACTTAAACTTTTTCATGTAGCCTGCATTTTCAAATTGGTGCATATCGACTACATTGCGTCAGGGTCCCGTGAACTTACGCTAGAACACCATGGCCAAGAAGGATGCCAGCCAATCACAGGACAAATATACTATAGGCAATTTATAGATGGTCTGAGGGAGGGACGTACCCAATTCCCAGGACCCAGAGAGGAGCCTTGTAACATGGCAAGTACATACAAAGCTCTAAAGTGCCAGCTAACAGTGATACTTGAGCCATTCCGCCGAATCTGTGCCATTTCCGTCCCCAGGAAATTACATGTATAAATGTGCACAAAAAATTACTGCAAAGTACATTTTATTGTTAAGTATAGTGTCTTGTACCTAATTGCAAATTTAAGATATATAATTAAAAACATTACTAAAAACTACCTAGAACACTGAAAAATAGCGTTCGTTATCTGTCCCCGCTCTCAAACTATACACATTATCTTGACATATAATTATTAAAATTAATTTTTTTGCATTGTTGTATGACTCCAAATCCCATCCATGCTTCAAACATATTTTTTTCATAAAAAATCCATAATATTTAAGTTAAAATACACATTTTAGTTGTGTCCCTAGGCTTTCACTCAGTCCTGTTACCGTAACACATTACCCCATCTGAAAAGTCACATGTTCAACAGGATTTTAAATCAGTTGGATCATCTTTTCTGTATATTTGATCACATTTTAACTATGACTGATAGTTCTTCAAAGTTCTGTCCTGATGCCTAAATTAATTCTTAGATGTTATCTGTTAGAATGTGCTCAGTGTTCTCGGGCTATTAGCATAGCCTTCATGTACAGGCAGTGACCCCTGTCCAAGGAGAACTGGCATGCAGGAACGTCAGGTGCTTGTGCACAACACAACAGGACCTGACCCGTGACTGCTTTAATGCAAAGCATTCCGCGTTCAGTCATCAACTGACAGCTCCCACAGCCATAGAAGTTCAGCGGCAAAGTCCTGAAGTTAGGCGAATGCTGTATGGTGAAGTGTGAGTATGTCGCTATATGGCAATCGAAAAAGAGCTCTGGGCCACACTAGAGAAGATCTTTGACAACTTTGTTTGGGCCCCATGAAAGAGTATCTAATTTTGCCCCCATTCCAGACCAAATTTTTTAGGACCTCTTGTCAGTCAATGGTCCTTGGAATCGTCCCACCCTTTATGGACCCTCTGTTCCTATTGGCCTGTGGAAATGTTTTAATGAGAATATTTCTACTCATTGTCCCCAGGCCTAGTGGAAGCTTCTCTCCGTTGGTGGCCATGTCCACCTTCAGACAGAAGGGTATGGTGAATGGGTTCACGCACACACACACACACACGCATGCACACACAGACTCGCGTACCTATCTAAATGGGGACCTTCCATTCATTTCTATGGGAAAAACCCTAATCCCAAGCACGACACCCTTAACCCCTACCCAGCCCAAACCTGAACCATAAGTAACCAACCCAAATACAAGACTTTTGGCATTTTTACTTTTTTGATTGCATTTACAGATTTTTTATAAAATTGAGGCTCAATGGGCACCGAAAAAAATGTCCCCAAAAGTAAGGAAGTTTCAGATTTTACTACACTTTGGGGACATTTTTGTCCTCAGATGTGATTTGTGCAAACCCACACATACACACCCAAGCACATGGCACTGTTACTGAGTGTTCATTCCTGTTACCTAGTGTCCATTCCTGTTACTTGATCATTTTTCTTAAAAAAAAGAAAGATAAACCACTTTTTTCCAATTATGTTTGGTCCATCATTTATCCATTTGTTTAATAAATTACATTTAAAATTTAAAAAATTTAATACATTTCTTGAAAGATAAAATGGCTTTGTATCTTTTAGAAGAATACAACGTACAGTACATGCATATATAGTGATTTTTTTTTAGTCATAAATATCTATTATTTGAACATGTTTTCAACCATTTCTTTAAAATAAACACTTCCTTGGGGGAAAATCAAAGGAATTAGTTGACATGCTTTTATACATGCTTTTTAAATGTCACGTGTGTTTTGGTAACAGGACAGAAAATGTAACCATCTTTGGCTTAGAAACCTTGTAAAAAATTAAATAAAGCTGCCTGCCAATACATTTATTGAATATTTAAATATATGTTTTGTTAGATTCATAGTTGAAAAAAGAAACAAAATTAAGTTTAGTTTGGAAGAGTTACAACAAGGAAATGACATGCATTTGGTGGAATGGCCGACTTACTAAGCCACCAAATATATACTATTTTTGATATGCTTTCTTTCTATGATTTCTACAGCTACCCCATCATCATAAGTACAGAGTAATGGGCTCATTGCTTGAATTACTATTAGAACAGCAATATTAAGCTTATATGTAAAGATTAACCCAAGTTAGTTACCCATTAAATGATTGTAGTATAGTTCCCGAGTAAATGATAATATCCCTCACTAATACCATCTATTATTATTTTATTGCGCTGAAAGACTCGCAGCCTCCATATTGTATGATAAATGAATTATGCACACACACGCAGAAAAAGACACATGATTCTTATAGCACTCCGTAGCATTGCAAGGAAGGCACAAGGTGACCAAGTAATCATCTGAAGTACTGCTACGTCAGATCCCATGCGAACACCGCTTGAGGTCATTATCCTACTGGACTGTTAATCTCAAAGCAATTACTCTGAAATATTGCCAGACACCATAATTTGGAGGGAAAACTCTTCCCTTGAGAACTCGATCTCATCCCTTGGACCAAGTGAGGTGACATCCACCACCACCATGCTGACATCTCCAGAGCTCCTGATCATTATGGCTTCTAACATAATTATGTGACACTGTAAAATATGAATGAATATTATCATGTCATAAAAATATTGGGGTACAGTTTTGGTTTACAAAATGAAGTATGTGAGCCTATGTCCTTTGGGCATTATTACTGAGACCATCTACATAGGAAATTTAGCACACGTTATGAAGCTAAAAATTCACTAAAACCTTTATTGTTATGCCGTTTAAACAAACAACCAGCCCATTGATTTATAGAAGATACAAAATTACCTTATTATATCATTAGATTATTACAGTTGGATAGGATCAATCAATTGAGAGCAGAATGCATTTAGTCTGCATATTCAGTAAATTATTAAAAACCAACGTTGAACGCATAACATTAAGTAAATTAATGAAGCAATTGCTTAAAATCAATAGAGAACACACTTACTAAGAATCAATGCAGCTTAAACGCCACCCATTTCTTTTAATTTAACCACAACTCATCTAATTAGTAAATACCCTTCTTGACTGCATGCACAAGCATATAAAACAATTAGTCTTTCAAATATGCAGAACAAGCAAAAACAACTTAATTATTCAGACACTTGACACACCGCAACATAGCAGACTCTTAATACCCCGTTATTGATTCCTGGCAATGCATTAATTTACTGTGACATGTATTCTCCAAAAACTTTTCATGTATACCAATGAAACAGAAGGCCTTGTGATTCATCAATCCATCCGTCTTCTGACTGCTAATACGGTATAAAACTGCAAGGAACAGTGCCCCTATTACAACATGCATGCTCTCTCTGTGGTCCCCCTAACTGCGTCAGGTACTGGTACTCAGGTCTGACATAAACGTATTATTATTAGTAGTAGTCTTACAGTTATTTACATTTATATATGTGGGCTAAAATTTTAGTGTGCTGGGAGCAGGCGATACACGAACGTAAGCACATTTTCTCGACGGAGTCTCACACGGGCGCGCCGGGTGGTCGAGTCTCGTCAGTCAAGTTAACGACAGAAAAAAATAATCAAGACAAGTCTGAAAAAGAAGAGCGGGTTACATGTGTGTAAAAACTGTAAAATGTAACTGCAAAGCATGGCTTAGATGAAAACGTATAGGTTTTCAATATAGTTTTTTGCTTCTTTGGTCTAGAACTGCTACTGGGCACAACCCTGCATGCGGATGCCAGCTCTACCTTTTCAGGGGCCCTAGGCAAAGCTTTGGGAAGCCCCCCGCAGTGCAAGTAATTCAGGGGCCTGAGGCTACTGCCTGTTCTGCCTTTAGCTATAGCTGGCCATGTTTCTGGCTGCTCACAAACATTCTTAATTTGGTATATATGATTTCATTTTTGTAATATTTTGCATAAATATTCCTTTTTAATGAATTATATACAGTACTAATTAAAGGTTTGGACACACCAAATCACCTACAAAGGAGAGCGGTAGTATCACATCACATGACTTAGCCACATGACCTAAACACAATTTAGAGATGCCATAACTGCCATGTTATTGGCCTGTGAGAGGTAACAAGAAAATCTGAGAGATACCGTAGAAATTCCACATACACAGGGTTGAATTTGAACCTACAACCATGGATGAATTCTGTAAAAAGTCAAACAGTAGAATTAACACCTTTACATTATTATTTGATATGGGTTCCAACTCATTGCTTTTTGTCTGTTAAAACTACCTGCTAACTATCTGCTGAAATATAAAAGTGTTTCACCACCTAATTTCCCACTTTGCAGGTGGGAAAAGTTCTATATGAGCCAAGTAAAGAAGAAAGGAAAATGCATTATATGAGGATTTTTATTCCAAGAGCCTGTTTCAGAAAATGCATTTCCCTCGCGAGTTTGTTAAATGCAACAGCAACAATTCTCCAAAACGTAAGAACTGCCAGTCACAAGGAATTTGCGGTAATACATTTAGGTGCTCATTTGTGGACACTGACTGCTTCGCTAAAAGGTACAGCCTTGAGGAACAGCAAAAGAAATAAAATAAAAAATGTGAAAAACACATTAACAGAATAAATGTCTTGATGACATGAAATGAAAATAGAGCCACTAACTGCAGCTGGCCAATATTTGACAAATTAATTTAGGATGTAGTTTTTGAGGTAGAGCATCTAAACAAGCTGAACACAAATATATATTTGTGTTTTTTTTTTCGTAGACATTAGCCGAAGCAAACAGCGATTATGATGTTCAAGGTCATCCTGCTTTGAAGCTCCCAACAGGGGCTAAGCTCTGTGGAGAGAAGCAGATGGAAACGTTAAGATCTGCTGCCTTAATTTACCCCACTGGTGGGACATGCATGGGGAGCTTGAAGCCCCATGACATTTAGATCCGTGCATAAATGGTGATGACTTGCCACAGTATGTCTCCTCTCACGCCGCAAGTTTAGAAGTGAGAAAGCTGGCGATCCCACTCCACTCACATTGAAGCATTTGAAAGGACAGACCTTCCTGAATCTCATGTCACAGTCTCGAAGTTTAGGAGTCTCCTGAAGGTGTGACGCTCATTCTCAACTAGATAACGCTAAGACCCATTGGAATGGCTAATTCTTTTTCTTAAAATGGGTATAAGTACAGGCATCCATACAACAAAAGCTTTACGCGATTTTAAGGGCCCAAAAGATAACTAATTAAGTTGCTGATAATTAAATATTAACTGATTAAAAAAAAACTCCCAGTTCACTATGCAGATTCGAGTTTCAAAAAAAAAAGTAGGACTGGGCGTAAGACCATACCAAAAGGAGACACTGCATCCACTAACAGGGGGAAAATTTCAAATAAACAAACAATGAGTCTTAGGAGACACAATCAAATTGTATCTGGGTTACAGGGGTTCAACAAAACAGAACACACCACGTTTATACATTTCGAAAACAACAAATTACAGACAGTACTAATCAATACAAATATCAATACAAATAAGTCCACACCTGAGGCTCCCTCCGAAGGCAGCCGGAGGCTATGACACCTTCTACCATTAAATACTTCAGCAACCTCTTACTGAGCATTTTTGTTTTCTGTTTGCTTTTTCTAGATCATCGTGAAAACATTTACAGCAAGCGCCAAGCGCCCACATCAGCAGATATTGCTGGCGGTAGCACTAAGGCTGATTCAGAGCTCAGAAGATTGGTGCTGTACTCTCGGGAAAGTTACACTAGCCCGGCTAACAGTTTCCGCTTCCCAGAACATTCCATGTTGTTTTTTGGTTATGAGGTCATTCCCTGAAGGTTTGTCTGGTTGTCCAGGAAAGTTTGCTACGAAAGTTTTTTTTTTAACATAACTATAATGCTAATTTTTGGTTGAATGTTTTGGTTTATGGAACATTTGCAATGTGGGAACCTTTGGATAACCTTTGGACAACATTCATGTTTGGCTGTATTTACATTCCCCTAACCACTGCAATATATACAAAAAACATTTAGAAAACCTTATGGCAATGTTGTAGTTAGATTTTCTAAATGTTATAGGAACACGCATGTAGCCTTAGAGTTTTTAGTTCCCAAAACATTTGGGGAACCTCCTGATGCATAATAACTTTCTCTAAGCATTTTGAGAAGATTTTGGTAAAACTAGCAATAGTTGAACCAAAGGCTAACATTAGTTTAACGTTCTGTGCTTGCAGGGAGTGAACATGACAGTAGTGAAAGAGAGGTGGCCTGTTCAGAAGCAAATTTCCAGAGTTAGTTGAGCTGTGCAGCCCTACTTGCGAGCGAATCTCACATGGTACAACATGGCACAGTTACAGTAATTGACAAGCCCTAAGTCATACAGCTTCGGTTGGGTGGTACCGGCTCTCACCCTACCTCCCAAGTCTGATTGCTCCCTTAGCATTGCTGCTAATTGCTTTGACTAATTGCCCACTGGACACAGCTTTTTAAATTAAAAAAAGTAGACATGCAGGGTTTCCCTGGACCAGTGAGCCGACGAAGAACGTGGCGTTACTTCGATACAGAAACACTAAGACAAGCTAAAATCTTAAGTGCAAGCTGGCTAACTTCTGGTAGCCCGCTAATCAGGAGCTTTCCTTTTGCAAAATGCGAAACCTAACAAAATAAGATCATTGACCTGCAATAAATCTCCGTAACGGCGCCTCTGTTAACGGCAGGGAAATATGGAGGCTACGTGTGCTTAGCATCCTACCAAGGGCAAGGTAGGGGTTTCCGCTGCGTTCATTCGCGTGCTCATTTCTGTGATACATGCCTTATAGCCATTCCTGAAGAGCCTTTTCTACAGACAAACCCCCTTAAATTACAGGGACGAGTCGTATCATAGCTTACTTTCAGCCCACTAAACGAGTCATGTATCATTAACCCTTCGCTGAAGATGTCTGCCCTTTGTCTGCTCAGCCTAGAACTCAGTTGATCTTATGTTTTTCTTCGGAACAAGCAACATTTAGAAGCCCACCACCCCCCACCCCACCCCATCCCCCCACTCCACTCGCCGGTGACAGATTGTTCTCTATGACTGAATTCTTGCCCTTGAAGGTGCCAAAATGTCTAGATTGATGGTTCTGGATGATTGTAACGCTCTCAGTCAGTTTCACTGCTGCGCTCCCATGCCAGGCCAAACATGCCAGTAGAATGAGCAGGCAGAGATACCTCTCATCTAGATCACTGTGTGCCACTGTTCCATCAGTGACTGATCAGACAATGCAGGTACAAAGCACTTGTGCCTCTGCAATAGAATTGCGTTTGTATGGCACAGTGGAGTCTATTTTGATCTGATTTTATGTGACCCCGGTCCCTTCAGGTACCTCAAAAATATGTTCTCTATCGGCATCCTAAGTAAATACGTGCTTTGTGTCCTTTGTGGATTACTCTATGATAGGATTATAGCTAAGTAGCATGGTATGGAACAGACAGAATACACAAAATGTATATTTTGGACTTCCTTTGCCAGCCCTAGGGGGATGGGCTCCCCCATTGGGTCTGGTTCCTCCCAAGGTATCTTCCTACTAGGGAGTTTTTCCTCGCCACTGTCACTTTCAGCTCGCTCACTAGGGGTTTTGGGCAGGGGACAATGTAAAGCGTCTTGAGACAATGTGAAACTGTGCAAATGCTCTGTATAAATAGAATTGAATATACAGTATGGGAAGATTTGCCAGGTAAAGGAATTAACAAAAAAAAAATAAATCCAACATGGATTGTGCATAGGAGATTTGTAAAAGTGGTACCTGTCCTGACTACAAGCATGCCGATACGGGAGTACGAGCGTTCGCACATTCAGCAGAGCATAGCCGTGGAGCAGTGTGACACTCTCTTGAAGCATGTGACATTCACATGTGGCAGACTCCTGTGTGGATGGCTGAGCCGGCAGCAGTGTGACACATTCATGTACATCGTTAGTTACCCGCTGGTCTGTGCACTCGCCTCCCTGCCGATGACTGTACTCATGCCAGAAAGAAACACAGATATGTCAAAACAGCATGAATAGTCCACGTTGCCGAAGATACGGCGTCGAAAACAGGGGAAGGGTGATTTATACGTATGACTTTGACCCGAAACTGAGCATCATTCAGGGGCCGCAAACTGCATCTTCGTTTTTGCAATCTATGGTGCAGGACGGAATTGGATGTTCGGAGGACTTCGGAATATCCAGATTTTGGTAATGAAGCGCCATCCCACCCGGGTGCAGGAAACAGGACAAGGGCGTGTCCCACCCAATATTTAATGTGGCTTCATTCATTCCTCCCCCCCCCAATAAGCAGGTCCTTGAATTTAATTATCAAGTAGCCGCACCCCCCCCCACCCATATATTGAACTTTCTTTTACATCCCTGATCCTACCTTCATCAAAAGCCATCCAGAAATAACATCATCATCACTCTCAAAGAACTGAAATTTCTTATATTAATGCATGAAATTACCCTTTACGGGGTCACTGCTATTCGAGTGTGTGAACGTGCCAGCGATGTGGATGTTTCTTTTTTTCCCGAAACCATGTGGCAGTTATGTTTTGGGAATAAACCCGGAGACAGCGGCATAGGTGCATCAAAGCAATGCCCCCGATCGCCTGGACATGTGATTAATCGATAGATGCGGCGGGCTGCGTGAAAAGGATCTGCACCTTTAAGGGCATCTCTGCATGAGCTGCTGCCGCCGTCCTGGGATAACCCATGTGACTTAAATACCAATGCAGGCTAACACTCCTCCTTCATGGTAAGTGCCGGGTAATCGGCGCTTTATTATCGAGAACGCGACAACGGTGTCATACATAAGTCACCCGCCCCGCCGCTGTTTTTTCACAGATGTGTCAAACTGTTTTCTTTATGCTTCAGAGGTTAAAGGATTCCAGTCCTTTCCCAGCCTGCTGGAGTCCATCCAGAGCTACTGGGCGGCAGCCGGTGGTCTGCAGGGAATCGCTGTCTTGGGCCTTGTTAAGCCACGGGACAGAGTCTGTTGCTCTTACTGTGGGTATCCTTGAAGGCTTCCAGGAGAAGGTCTAATGAGAAAGGCTCTTAGCCACCCTGGTGCCCTGGAGAGTGGGGGGGGGGGGGGGGGGGAGCCTGTTAGTGGGCCCACTGTGGGAATTCACAGTAAATCCTGTCCTTTCATCCGAAACCGGGGAGGGGACTCTGTAGTGCGACATCTCTTCTGAACGGCTGCTATCAGTTTTGGGTAAAAGATGATCTAGCTTGACCTCCGCAGACTTGTAAATCTCTCTCTTGTTGACTGGTGATTTTTATGGGCCCCCAGTAGCTCCTACCAATGCCCAGAGATTGCTCCTGTGGGCCAGGCTTCCACCCAGCATGAAGCCTCTTAATCAGCTCAGTCTGGGCTGGTCAGCACAATGTGCACTATGTGCCAGGATCACGGTATAGCTTACTGTAACAATCCCATATATGTTTTATTGCCTTTTGGCTTTCTCCTCTATCCATCATCCATAACCACTTACGTAGAACATGGACTTGGGGACCACAAGGTTGGGGGGTACGTAATGCCAGTCATGGGTGCAAATTATGGGGGAGGGATTCCATCCCCCAAATTATCAAAAACCAGCCAATACAGCCAGCAATATGGGATATGTGCATCATAGAATTTGGGTCAGTCTCTTGCCCATAAAATTCACATCCCCCTCAATGTTCAACATTAAGTTATGCCCTTGGTGCCAGTCAATCACAGACAGGGCAGATTAATGCACAGGCTATCCTAGGCTGCAGCCCAAGGCCCCAGTAAACATCAGGTCCCTGCTCCACTCTATGAAAAATGTAATGGGCAGTTAAATGGTCACCCAAGTGTCAATACTGATGCCAGCCTGAGGCCCCAGTGTTAAGTGAATCCGACCCTGATGGCAGGGCATGCAGACATATACTAAGGGCACTTGGAAACGCCGATTCACATGCGTACTTCGGGACCGCTAGAGGAAACCAGTGAGCCTGAAGGAGAATGGGAACAACTTTGCTTTTGCTCTACAAAATATTATGGAAGGAGTCATGAAGAAGTCCAGTGTTCTGTGAACAGCTTCAGCAGAGAAAAAGAGCCTCGGCGTGAAAGGAATGTGCACTGTAAGCAGTGTACACTGTAAGCAATGTGCACTGTAAGCAGTGTACACTGTAAGCAATGTACACTGTAAGCAGTGGATCTGGAGGATGTCTGTTCTGACTGAACCGCAAGTGTGACCGGAGAGCTGGAACAAGGAGCCTATGTCCCCTCCATCCCCCACTTTCACACCGTAAGCAGATAGTCCAGCACAGGGAGCAGATGCTTTTGGTTGATTTCTGTCACGCTATTCGTCAGCGGGCTCATTAGTCAGCGGGCATATTGATTTGCCCGTAATGTTGAGATTGGCAATGAGTGCAGTGGCTGTAAATCACAACAGATCAGGGGCCAGAGGAACTTTTGTAACTGACAGCGTTTATGGATTACCGCTCAGCCCTGAAATGGGCAGACCCATAGCTAAATACGATTGCAAAATTAACAACTTCACTCAATATATTACGTGATTTTCCATGACATATCTGCTGCATTGCTACTTAATCACTCCGTAAATTTTAATCTATTCCCTGTGATGTAAAATTATTCTTCTTCTCTTCCTAATTGGACAATAATTAGTACTACAAGTTGTGTATGTCTGACTATAGCTAGTTTTTAACGCATCAGGTCTTCTAATGGCCAGGCATGCACAACCGGGGTGTTAGTAATAGCAATGTATTTTAAAATGAAACAAAAGGCGTAAGTCTAGTTTTGATCTATGCCACTGTGCTTTCCAAGGAAAAATAAATAAAAAAATTTATGAGACTTGATTATTAGACATTAATTTGTCTGACCACAATGACCCTCAAACCGGCAATGCCGTAGTGTCACAATACATATTCACATCATTCTTGAATGCTACACATGTTTAAAATTCTCCCTGACCTTATGATTCTAAAACTAGCTGTTAAACATAAATATCTATATCCCACACATGCAAAGCCTTCAACTTACAATCACCCAATCCTGGTCATGGCAGATGGCATAATCAAGGCTGTGGAGGTGTAGGTAGCTTTGAATTAGCAATCAGTTTAGTAAAGCTTAATATTTATATTAACACCGGCCTTCCATCCCGCCGAAGGAAGAAGCTTCCTCTTCTGCTTGTCCTGATGTCAGCTAGACCTTCCGCATTCAAACCTGGACTATGCACAATTTTTCTTTAGAAACTGGGACTTTGCTATTTTGGACTTCCTTTGCTGGCCCCTGGAGGATGGGCTCCCCCTTTGAGTCTGATTCCATCCCAGGTTTCTTCCTCCTAGGGAATTTTTCTCACTGTGGGCTTTTGGGCAGAGATAATGTAAAGCGCTTTGAAACTATGTAATGTTATGAAAATGCGCTATACAAATAAAATTGAATGGAATATTTGCTAGTTTATTATCGCTGTTACTTATTTGTTCGTTAATATTTTTTTAATATTAATATATTTTTTGCTAATGCCCCAGATCTTCTCACAATATGTCCAAAGCACATTCATTATCTATGTATAGTGTATTACATTAGGTCCTCAAAGAACATATGAAAACCTAACTGTATCAATAATCATTTACATCTGTCAAGAGATCGGTGGTTAAATACCTCACAAACTGGATCCTGCCTCAGTTTTCAGCACCATGGATATGGTACAATGATCACTGAAATTATATGCAAAGATAGCAGTATACTGTTTTAATGAGGGAATTTAATATCTAATTAATTAGACTATATTTCAAGCCATTTTTACATATTTAATTAATTTCTATTATATTTTATATCCTGAGGTAATTTCCTGATTTTCAGATTAGATATCAATAAAGAATTACTTTAGGGTTCGAACTGTAAGGGACGGAGGTCTTTTGTAGCATAATATCATTAAATTGAAGAATTTTAATAGCTTAGCTAACAGTTTTTTTTATTATTTTGATATGCACATTTTTTATACTAAAGAGAACTTAATTTAAATAATGCTGTATCCTATGGTAGCACAGATTGCAATATATTTTTGCAATATAATATTAGCAGGTACTGTATTTCTAAAGTGATGTTTACTGTAAAACCAATGGCAGTATGTAGGTAGAAAGCATATAATTCTGCATGGAAGTACTAGTTAACGCAAATGGCCTTGATGGGAAAAAATGTGGTCGTGTTCGCTCATAAACCCATGGACCA
Organism: Petrocephalus schoutedeni; assembly: GCA_026780765.1. Lineage (NCBI taxonomy): Eukaryota > Metazoa > Chordata > Actinopteri > Osteoglossiformes > Mormyridae > Petrocephalus > Petrocephalus schoutedeni. Next base: position 3,111,911 of record JAODKL010000051.1, read on the forward strand.
AATACCTCTTTGCATCGCAATAAATGGCAGTGTTAACAGAACGCCGGCCCTCGCGAAAGAGAATGCGCCACGGCGGCTTGGCAAAAAACGCGCCCAACGCAAGCGAGTCCTTCACGCCGCTCAAACGAAAGCGAGCGTCAGCAAACAAACCCGCCGTCCCAGATGGCGCTCCGCTCTCCCCGCTTCCGCGACACCCCCCTTTCGGGAGGCTCGCAGCCATGCGGGCTTTTCAGCGTCCCTAGGCTTTGTTGTGCCAGCCATCTCTGTGGATCCTTCCAGACAGTTCCCTCCACTATTCCGGAACTGGAATACATAAATGGCTCCTCCCCCTCCGGGAATAAGGGGCACCTATCCCAGGAATTAACATCTGAGTCTATATGTAAATCCGAGCAGCGCTTTTTTAGGAAGGCGAAGCTGACGGATCACCAGCATCCAAATGTCACATTCTGTTCTTTAAACATTAGGCAACGCAGTGTGAGATTCACATACGCACCTCTCCCACAATGCCGGTTTACATTCTGACTGCTCACTCCAATGAAACTCCCTTAATTTAATGCTCAGCCTGAAAAGAAACTTCTCTGTAGTCTAGCAGCACAAGCTGGAGTTTGTGAAATCTCCTGACCAGAGGGCTCCACTGTACAATGATTTCACTTATCTGATGGCAGGATGTTAGTAGAAGTAATACAGCAAGCCCCAGAATCAGGTGCTTCTTAATAATATGATTACAAAATTACAAAAGGCAGCAATAGTTAACAGGCAAACTGCAGGCTCTTAGCATGCTGCCGATAATAATTTTCACCTCCAAAATATTTGGTATTGGTAGACCTGATTGTTATTTCATAACCTCTTTTTAAAATATGCCTATATAAGAATTTTAACAGAACATTTTATTTTCATCCAACCATCCATCCATCCTTTTTCTGTAACCACTTGTCCCATTCTAGGTCACAAAGGGGCCGGAGTCTATCCCATAAGGTATGGGGGCAATGCATAAAACAACCCAGGGTGGGGTGCCCCCCCGGCACAGGGCACACTCACACACCAGTCATGGGGGGGGGATTACCTGAAGGAAACCCCATGATCACACAGGGAGAACATGCATCCTTACACACGTGGAGCCCGGCTGGACACCAAACCCCTGTCCCGGGGAGGTGTGAGGCTAGCCACTGCACCACCACACCGCCCCATGTTACTATTATGAATAATTGAATAAACTTACACAGAAATGTATATGGTACCTGTATAATGTTTGATTATCTAAGAATGAGGTCATCGCTCTGCTGAGGACCACTAGGATATTCATCCTCATTACGAGCCCCAAGCCCGTGCATGTTGGGTAAATTATATATAATACGTCTTACCTCGGGGAGGGGCACACTCCCTGTTTTAATTCTTTCTAACATGTAATGCAATGAGACTAGAACACCAGCAATGGATATTGTTATTCCTACAATTTAAGGCGAAAGTGATTAATGGTGATTTTTGACACACTACAGCACACTGAGCACAACATGGAAATGTGTCCTCTGCATTTAGCCCCCATAAAAGGCCATGGGCTCAACCAGGATTTGAACCAGGGACCTCTCACACACGAAGCGAGAATCATACCCCTAGACCAACGAGCCACACAGCTTAAGGGTATTAACAATGGAGTAGTGGGGGTATTTTTGTCTACATTCTAAATGATGCATGGCTGCTTGAAGATGGCTAGACTTCTGACAGCAAGGACATCTTTCCATGCACCTGTCTCCACGCCCACCCTTACTCAACCTCACTTCACCTGGCTGGACCTCTTAAGCCTTAACTAGACAGCAAACCAATGAGGGCCAGCAGAATTCTATCACCTGAGGCGTTTGCCAGCCTTGGGCTGATGATCAGTTGAAATGAAGACACAAGTGATGAAGATAACCTGGTCCCTTGCTGTTGTGTTGCCAAACGGCTTCTCTCAGCATCTAAGCTGAAGGTGCCAACTTTGTCTGTAGAAAGTTTGGTGGTGTTCGACTATGGAGACCCTTCAGTTTTAAAGAGGTAGTTCACCCAAGAACTGAAAAAAACACATTTTATAGAGGCTTTAGTACTATCTATCCATCTAGGTCGTTCTGCAGGGAGTTGCCTAGTTTTGGAGATATCGGCTGTAGAAATGTTGGGCTTCTCTCGAACATAATAGGGCTGAGTGGCATTCTTTCTGTGGTGATTTAAGCATCAAAAATACATATTCGAAAAATTTAACAGCAATCTCTCTTACTGGAAATCATGACCCAGTTACTGAAGATAATCTATAGACTGTAGTGAGCAGTTTAATGTACAAACTATTTTCTTTTAATGAACTATACACAGCAATCGTGTGACTGAGCAGAAAATGTTGCCAGGGTAGCTCTGCGGTGTCTATGTATGGAATTTCTGCAGTTTTAAACCCAGACCCTCCAGATCTTTCACAGTCCAATGCTAATCTACCTTGTGGCAAAACTATGTTACTGTTGTAACTATGAAAACAAGGTAAAACCCTGACTTCAGGCGCTTTTTAGTTTGCCATAAGGAAGATTAGCATTGAATAACATGTACGCACCTTTCCTTGTTTAGCTGGCTGAAACATTGGAATACAAGGTGACTACAGTCTGAATCAATTCTATCTATTCATTTTGTGAGAAAGTTTAGCACTTTCACAGTTCAGGAGAAAACACTTAATTATCGTATAAAAAGTCCAGGCTGTCATTCTCAAATATATGTGACATTGGTAGTATTTTCCTGGCAAAATGTGGATTTATTTTCCCTTTATGAAAAAATTCTGCCCTACAGTACATTCCAAGGCTGCGCTGACCCTTGGTTCCCGCAATTGTTAGTTTTCCCCGCAACATTTAAAAAGAAAATGGGCAGGTAGCAGGCAAACAGCAGGGTCTGAAATGTGCACAGTCTTCACCAACAGCTCTGCACATGCAGAACACTACATCCCAACTCCTGGATGACTCTCGAGCGCGCATTCTTATAGACATTCATTGTAATCAATAAACTATTTCTGACAGCTACCTTGGTTATTCTCAGCCGCTTCCATGCCACTGTTATATAAAATATACATGGCCTCATTCTTTAGCCTCCCTCGCGTCGGGTGTTCATTCCTGTTTTCCGCCTTTTTAGGGGACACAAAATTGCTTTTATGAGCATATTTATGGAAATGTGCTGATTAAGTACTGATGCTTTATTATGCTCTTGCACGAAATAAAAATAGGGCATCCCCCCCCCCCCCCCCACCAAAGGCATTGTACGCTTTTGGGCACCCTGTAACTCCCTGTTTCCGTCATACGCAAATGCAAAAGAAAGTTGGAACTTGAGATTTGTCCATATTTTTTTTCTTTTGTGTTTTGCTGTAAACACTACTGGATTAAGCTCACAAGTTACGTTGTCAGCTGAGGGAGAGGATTGTACCTCTGGCTCAAACTACAAAGATGATGGTCAAGCAGTGATGGAGATGGAATTTCACCCCTGATTGATTGTTACTCGAATCCTGGAGCTTGGCCAAAGTGTGGCCTATGAACCTCATCTGACAAAACATCAGAACGGCTTTTTAGAACCGGGGAATCAGCGGGAGCTGTTCTGTGTTGCTGGTTAATCCCATCTGACCCTCAGGCTGTCTAGGTGGCATGGAGCAGCTCCCTAAACCTACCGATTTAACTGTATCCTTTATTCATGATGCGTTGCCTTGTTTGTCTAAGTCAAAGTATAAATAGCATATTTGTGTATTTCTAGAGTGTCGTTTTGATAATCTTGCATGTAGATTTTATGGCTCACATGAGCAGAATACCTCGCAGATAACTGAATACATTCGGGGGAGCCTTAAAAAGTCTGGCTGTACATTTTAACATATATTGTATATATGGTTTTTGAACTTGCATCTATGTGCATGAAATTAATTTCATGTTTTCACTGAACCAGAAAATTGATTTTTTTTCTTTTTTTAACGCCAGAGAATTTTAAAACATCCTCAATCCTTTCGTATCTATTTCTTCTTCTTTTTTTTTGTTTGCAGGTCATACTTTCTAGCGGTGCTTCTCAGATATTCCATTCTCCACTGCAAGGCACGATGCAGCTTGAAAATACTTTATTGGAAATAATCCTCTTTTCATGCTTGCATGTATTCATTTTACACAAAACAGCCCCAGAGACTTTTTAAAATGATCCCTAAGATGTAAATGAACAGTATGTCCTTAAAGGGCCTTCAATGACATAGTAATTGTCTTATCCTGCATTCTCCTTTCGATCCTCAATGCCATTTCGGATCGCCTCTTTCATACCTGCATTGTTGCCTGCGTATGTGTCCGACACTCCCTCTGCCCACTTGCAATCACAGCTGAGCATCGAGAAACCCTGGGAGTCACAGTATCGCTCCTGATTTTATTATTCTTTTTTTGACACAAGGTGTGAGGTGCATGTCAAGCAACGAAAAGGATCGTCCTTTGCCCTGGCTGGAACCTGTCCTACTTTTGTTCAACTCTAGAACCAAATTGTGAAAACTCAAGTATCGGAAGAGACATGTATGTATCAGGTTTACCTATCATGTGACCCCCATCTCTTTTCTGCAATTCTCCAATTACCCCCCCCCCCCAAGTCCTTCCTTACAATCATCCTCTGAAAGTACAGACTCACCGCTGTATCTGCAAAAATAAGGTTTGCTTCTGTATATTCTATGAAGAGGCTGTTTTCTGGAGAAAATGAATTCCTTTAATAAAACTAGCAACGCACTCCCACAATCTTTTTATAACTAAGAAGTACCGATAGTATTCATTTGGATTGTAGGACAAATTTCTTTTTTCTTGCCAAATGGCAAATGCACTGCATCTTACAACTAGTACTGCACAATTTTAAATGCTATTATTATCATCTGTAATGTTGTAATTGGCAGTTTTTTTCGCTAAACACTCGCAGCTTTGGGACGAGCACTACATTAAAAAACATTGAGCATAATTAGATCACCAGGGTTCACCTGGCAGAAATCAATGAGATCATGTTCACTGATTGCACTTGGTAATGAGAAGGTTCCGGGGTCCGCTCTGTTTTCTGTGAGAGAGTGCTCTTCAAAGCCGGCGCAGAAATGGCGTTTGCCTATTTGGGTATGTCCCTCGGACACCAGATCGATTCCTTATTTAAGACCTAAAACAAATAAGGGGCAGGTGTCTGCTAAAGTACCTTCCTGTAGATATTGGACTTCCAACAGTTTGTTCTCTGTAAAGCATTAAACGTGTCCCACGTGTGAACTTCCTGTTCGAAGGTTGCATCAAAGCTTCCCACAAAATTGCCATTATATTTAAGACATACAATAACTGAATGAAGGATTCATATGTTTTGACTTTAATGCAAATTGAAATGTTTATACTTATACGTAGTTTGCACCCCATGTCCCTGACAGGGATAAGAGGCTAGATGGAGGATTGATTGTATGGCAATCAATTGTGTACTGATTGATTGTTTAGATGCAGTTATTGGTTAATTTGTTGATTCATTTAGCCATTCACCTGTTTGTCATTTACTGGGCTTAAATCCTGCCTCAGCTCTGTGCCGGTGGAGGTTGGGTGTTCAAAGCCAAGTCTATGTCAGTTTCCAAAAGGTACATGAAAGCCGCCAATGTTCTGGGTGTATGGGAACTGCAAAGTGCTTATATTGTGGCATCGTGTCTGAGATGCACACGCCTTCAGACCCAATCTTCCTTGAACACATCAATTGTAATTTGATAAGGGTTGATGAAAATGAACAAAAAAAATAAACAGGTAAATATTATAAAGCAACGATAAAGTGTTTTGTCGAAAGCTCTAATTTCTACAATAATTCTGCTTCCAAAGCACACCTAAAAATGATCACCTTCTGCGGTATTATTCTAAATCCGGGTGAATCTTCAGGCGCTCACAGGTGGTAGGCATCATCGCCGGCACAGTAGCACTTCAGTCCGAAATCCACGGTGACTCAGTGTCAGCCTCGGTACGACACGTCACCCCCCTGGGGGGCATGTCCCCGACAGAGCCCCAGAACTCGATGGGCAGAATCACACTAGGCGAGAAGTGAAGTCCCCGTCCCACTTGCCCCAAACAAGAGCGCGGGTGTCATGCTACGAAGCCGACCGCAGCACTGGATACCGATGCCGATTTGGTGCTTTCTGGGAACGCCGAGGGCTGCGTTGCCGTCTTCTGCCAAATACGCCGCTTTGTGTTTTGCGCGATCATACAGCATTTCCAGTGCTGCCAGACTCCATCCACCCTCTGTGATGCTATTGGTTCTCGGGGGGCACAGTCAGGTCGGAGCTACTTTAGCTACAATAAGATACATGGCTCCTACGATAAGATTCCTGGACTAAAAAGAATGTCGTACGAGGAAAGGTTAGTTGAGCTCAATCTGTTCCGTCTTGAGCGAAGGAGACTGAGGTGGGACTTGATCCAGGTCTATGAGATCCTAATAGGTCTGGATGCTGTACAATTAAATAGTTACTTCAACATTAGTTCAAATAAGAGAACTCGTGGCCATAGTTGGAAATTAGTGGGAGAACATTT
>JAODKL010000051.1:3126980-3152522 GCA_026780765.1 Petrocephalus schoutedeni
CATGTGTGTGTGTATATGTGTGCGGGTGGAGTGTGTGCCTGCTTGTGCGTGTGTGTATATGTGTGCGGGGGTGTGTGTGCCTGCATGTGTGTGTGTGTATGTGTGCGGGTGGAGTGTGTGCCTGCATGTATGTGTGTGTATATGTGTGCGGGGGTGTGTGTGCCTGCATGTGTGTGTGTATATGTGTGCGGGTGGAGTGTGTGCCTGCTTGTGCGTGTGTGTATATGTGTGCGGGGGTGTGTGCCTGCATGTGTGTGTGTGCGGTGAGATTCCACACTGAATCTTCTCTGTCAAACAGGGGAACAGATTTGGGGGGGGGGGGGGGTGAGAAGACGTTCCTGTGGGCTGCATCGTCACAAATGGATGGTTTCAGCATTTTTATTTTTATGTGCGAACTGAAAAACGGGTGAACCTAGACTAGCAGGAGAATGGAGCCGGTGGCTTGCTAAGTGAGATCCGTCTGCTGCAGGAGGAGGTGGTCCAGGCACTGTGGGATTATGGAAGGGATGTTCCTCACATTCTCCTATCCTCCTATCTCGCTACCCCACGACAGGAAGCCTGCTGTTAGCATGTTTGTGTTTGTGATAAATTCACGAAAGATACCCAGCATAATAATGTTTGATTAAATGGCATAAGATACCCAGCATAATAATGTTTATTTAAAGTATATAAGATACCCGGCATAATGTTTGATTAAATGGTCTAAAATACCCAGCATAATAATGTTTATTTAAAGTATAAATGATACCCAGCATTATAATGTTTGATTAAATGGTATAAGACATCCAGCATAATAATGTTTGATTAAATGGTATAAGATACTCAGTGTAACTAGTTTAATCAAATGGTATAAGACACCCAGTATAATAATACATTTAATCAAAAATACCCAGTATAATATGTTTGGTTAAATGTGGTAGTTGGAGTTTCTAAAATGTGCATTTTCCCCTTAAAAATATTTTCTGCCATGTAAAAGGCAAAATCAGTTGGAGTTTATTGGCGACCTAGAACCAAAAAAATCTGCTTGGGATTTTCTTTTTTGACTTGGTTGTATCTGTTTAATTAAGTTCAGTTTGTTTGTGATGCCACAGTTACTCCTGAGGATGTAATATAGGAACATTGTAAAAAAAATCACATAGCTTCCACAGATGGTCTGTAACGGCTTTTTTTGTATTTTAACTTGAGAAATAAAGGACCTGGCTGAATCCAGGGGCTTTTGGGGACAATATTTCCTGCATCAAAGCAATAAACTCTGCATTTCACTTTAAATTCACGAAACGATCTATTTGTAAGTAGGCAGACAATCAGAAAGGTTTTTTAAGTCCCAGAAATATTAATATTTAATGAAATGCACATTTGTCCATTTGTTTTGAGACACATCCAAATCCGCAAAATACCAGGACCACAAATGTTTAGATTAGGATCTTTATTCGTTTGTTTTCTTTTCATTTGTTCCATTTATCCTTTCTAGCATTTCCAAATCCCCCTTTCACAAAGTCTGCACAAAACTCATTTTGCAAATGTGTGGAAGTGCAGGGTAATGAAGGCAATGTCTGCATATGTGGACAGGCACACTTTCATTTTATTTAACTCAGAAAGAAAAAAAGGAACATCACCAGCTAGCTGTGCCTTGTTTTCCATTCCACACATTAGAGCAACAATTTTGTATGTCATAAAATAAGTAAGTAAAAATGTGCAATGCTCCTACATTGGGTGAACTAAGTAAATATAAGTGTGTGATGCACCTCTAACGGGTGAAATATGTAAATATAAGTGTGTGATGCACCTCTAACGGGTGAAATATGTAAATATAAGTGTGTGATGCACCTCTAATGGGTGAAATAAATAAATATGTGTGTGTGATGCACCTTTATTGGGTGAAATAAGTAAATATAAGTGTGTGATGCACCAAGATCAGGTGAAATAAGTAAATATAAGTGTGTGATGCACCTCTATCAGGTGAAGTAAGGAAATATACGTGTGTGATGCCCGTCTATCGGGTGAAATAAGTAAACATAAGTGTGTGATGCACTGCAGGCCCAGACGATGTTCCTCTGTCGCGCTCTCTAAGCCCGTTTCATTATACCAAGCAGGCTGCAGTGAAAATAGCTGGCAGTGGCCCCAAGTCAATTCAGCCCCATAAAGAGCATTTAGGGATTCAAAAGCGTTAATGTTGTTTGTACAAGTACAATGAAATATTTGCTTAGTGGCCTTCCGGCAGACTTAAGATAAAGAACAATAGATAGCAAATAAGAGAACAGTGAGAACAATAGCATAGGCAATATACAAAATATCATATTATATTATATTATATTATATAGTAGGCAGTATAGTATACATACTGCTCTACATGCAGTAACTTGCAAGTGGGAGACGGTGCTGAGGTTGAAGTGGTGAACACTTCTACCTTTGCAGAAACGGCGTCCATTCTCCTTTTGGCCAACATGTGAGATGATATTCGCGCTGTCCGATGTTCCCGTTTCACGGTGTCCTTCCCAGCCGTCCTCCCCAGTCACTTCTGCTGAAGCCACGAAGAGCCCCAGAACAGGAAGTGACGGTCTTGGGGAGGGCAAAGAGGTCTGACCCTTGCAGATTCGTGCAGGGATGCTGGACGTCTGTTGCTGGTGGCTCTGCTGGCCGCCTCCCGTAATCGAATTATTTTATCTTGCTGTCAGGAAGCGTGGCGGCGCGCTGCATGCTGAGGTGAGCCCAGCCATGGCATCTCGTTGGGCTCCGCGGTGCGGACCTTCGCAGTAAGTGCGCATTATTTGTAATTGTCATGATGTTCGCTGTCAGATGCATTTATTTACGCAGCTTGGCTGAGAGGCCGGGGGCAGATTTGGAGTCACGGTGTGGGGGTCAGAGGAGACTTTAAAAAAAGCGACTGACACAGGAAATGGCCACATATGGGGCAGATTTATCGCTCCTGTGACTTCCTGTTCAAATCTCATTATACATGAGCCTCTGAACGTCCCTGTGACGGGGCTACATTCAATTTCTGGGCTGGCTCCACTCGAATTAACATCCCGGCCTGTGCAGACATGGTAAATGAGTTAACGGTGCGGAGAAATAACACGGATGCTGTCTTCTAGAAGCAGGCGAACCACAGCGGCTATCCGATGGGGCTTCCGCCTCCTTACTGGAGATGTGGACTAATGTTTGGTAGGGCTCTAATTCACTTTGATATAAAAATGTTAGTTATCAATCAAGAGGCAAAAATACTTAGGCCATTTCCCGGGATGGATACTGATCTTTTTTCTGCTATTTCAAAAACTCTTCAGTGGATTGACCCAAACCTAAGATCCAGTTAAGCTTGTGCCATAGAAGCACAGCCAGTCTTTAATCTGTATTTATGCTCCTGTCCACCTTTGGTCTCGCACTGTTGTGTTCCCTGTTGCATGAGTTCCATTTCCCGCCCGGCTTTGGTTCCCATCACACTTGAACTGCAATGTCACACCATTTCAACCCTGGCATTTTCAGGCTGATGACTTTGAAGCACGACCGGCTTCTCGCCTCCCCGCTACAATGTTCTGGAAGCTTCCGGAAGCTCCGAGTGAGCTTGTTGCCGTGCCACCTCGTCGGCTGAGTGCTGGGGCCCACGCCACGAAACGCTTTGACGCTGCAGCAATGGGCGGATTCCGTAAATCCGAGGGATTCTGTAACGGTCCCAGATGATGCTGGACGATCAAATTCCCAATGCTGCCCTGCGACAGTGTATTTAGATTTTTCCAAATTGGTGGATATATCGCTCCCTGCAGCTGCATTTAATGATAATGTTTAAGTTTAGAAAATAGTGTTTAATTATACCATTAAAGCTCAATTCCAGAGGAGCCTCAAACATATTATTGATTGTGATGGAGCTTTTGGGTGTGTGTATGCTTGGGGCTCCATTTAGAGCACAGTTTCTGACGAGGGCCCCGCCTCCGTACCGCTCCCGTCTCCGGGCCTCTGTAATCACCTTCTGTCCTCGTATCCGTTGAGCCTTATTTCCACAACTGTGCTTAATAGCCTCGCAAATGATCCTGCACTGCTCCTGATTGTACTTCACATTCCGCGATCATCGTTAAATAAGTGACTTGTAAAGTACGAGCAGTTTGGCACCTCGCCTCATTGGCCGCCTAATCCCCCCTCGGTCGGACGCGTCGTCGTCTTGCCCCCCCCCCCAGCCGTAATGGACTTTGCTGGAGTATGATGATGTTTCCTTCGCTCACACTGAGTTCCCCCACTGCTGTGCTCAGCCGTGTTGTAAACAACCCCAATGCGGCGCTGCGTGCCATGGTTATTTTGGTGTAAGTGACATGCAGAATGGTTCTGTCTCCCTGCACTGAGCGGGTAGCGTGTTCATTAGCCGTCCCAGCTATTCCCGAGGGTTCTCCCTTGCTAATGTTGTGGATTTTTCTTATTTTATCTGTCAAAAGAATAACAGGTACTAAGAACAAGACAACACCAGTGTAAAGCTAAACTAATAGCAGCAGTATAGATGTTGCTTTTCTTATTGCTAACTAGTTCACTTAACTCCAAAGTGTTTTTTTTTTTTTTTAATCAGGAAAAAAAAACAAAGCTTATGTGTTTCCGTCCTCCAGTCGGCCGTAATATCTGATGAAGGAACGGGCCTTGCAGGTACGTTGGTCTTGCAGGGGGACAGATTGAATTTCCCCCATGAGTTAATATCCCGGACATTTCTCAGCCAGCGGGCAGGTGTGTTTTCCGCGGCAGGACTCGCTTGGGCCGCTGAGGCCCGGACGGAGCGTCACGACAAACGTCAGCGGCCCTCGGCCTCGGCGCGGTGGCCCGGCACGGGGCCAGGCTGACCGCAGGGCCATCTCCGGCACACATGCGTGTTCCGTGTCGGTAAATGTGGAGGCCAAATCCCACATGCTGCACCAGAGTTGTGCTTTTGTGGTTTAGAGCACAAGTGACTGGCAAACTGATTCTCTAACATCTGAAAACAGGCAATGCTTATACTGCAAGCAGATTTTGAGAATGTTGTACTTCAGTATGTGGCAATAACAGTAGCCAAAATACATTTATTTATATCCCATATTTTTCATATGAATATGGTCCATGTAGTTCTTTGATTTACCTGTTCAAATCCCTCATCTTCAAGCCAGTCAGTCCTTCTCAATGGCACACCTTTCCTATCTATGGTATCGTAAAGACATTCTAGAGAGCGAACACGTAGCTTTTTACCAATACGTAGCTCTCAATTTACACGAGGCATTTTCTCCCGCAGCTCTGTAGCACGCAGGCGTAAACTCACCATTTGCATTGTTCTGCTCAGAACTGCTAGCCAGTACCTGTTAGCATGTCTGAAGCTAACCAGCCCTTATCATTTGGGTAGAATTAACCCTGAGACTGGGCTAGCTAGACCTAGATGCTGAAAGGTGGAGCTTCTGCAGCCTCCGCGCTACTTCCCAGCATGCCCGTGGTGAACTCACCAGCACCGGGGCTCTTTATCTTAGCGCTGTGCTTGGAGCACACAGGTGACAGTTACGTCGCAGGGTGCAAATTGGATAATGACGGAACAATGACAAATCCCTGTTGTTTGCAATAACGAGGCGATCGCGTTCTTTAATATCGGGGCTCCCGTGTAACGATGTTTGGACATCACCTCGGTTTACTGAAGACCCCACTGGGGCTGACAATAAAACCTCACAATCTTCTCGCACAGGAGGTCAGGTGATCCCCATTGCCATGGCAACAGGGCCAAGAATCTAATATTCCTTCCATCCCTTCTAGGACCCAATAAGATCTAGATTGTATAAGCAGGACATCACTGCCTGGACAACTTGAATCAATTAGTGCTAATTTGAACAATGCGGTGATGTATCGTCATTCTTCTCATTTCGTAGAGGCCGAGAAATCGCAATAATTCACCTCAAATGAGGTTGTCCGCGGAGCCGGAGTATTAATTGGGTATCCATATTAAATGGGGTATGAGAGAGACGGTGAAAGACGAGTGGATGAGTGACTCTCCTGGCTGCGATTGACCTATGAGAAAGAGACGATGCCCTTTTCCCTGCATTTTTATCTATTACAGTTTGCTCTATTGCCCGTCAATGTGATTGATCTCAAAAAATTCATTTGCTGACCTTTCACCTGGAAGCAGATTAAACAATTTCATCCCATAGTCCGGTTAATGGGCCGGCCGGAAATTTTATGGTGATTTCTGGAAAAGGCCAGGGAGATTAGGTTTTAAGATAACAGATTTATTGCTCTGTTGCAACACATTGTAAAAAGATTAAAGCACCCGGAGAAAGGTTCGAGGACAGACATTCGGTCGGGGGCTAAATGGAAAGTTTGAGATGGCTAAAGTCCACTTTTGCTAAATTATTCAAAGTAGCTCTAAAGGAGGAAGCGGCAGCGAGCTGGAAGGGGTTTCGCGTTCAATGACAACGTCTCCTGCACAAATAATCCAGCTCGGGGGTTTCAAACGTGAAACGGGAGCGTTAACACTGAGACTGGTCCCTTTTGTGCATCAGAAAGAGAGCGCGTTAGCTTTCGTCCAAAGGGATGTACATTTCTGAAAACGCAGGGTCAGAGAATCCCTGGAGGAATTGGGGCTTTAGGACTTTGGCTCAAGGGGCCCAATGGTGAAAGCATTGCCAGTCATGGGATTTGAACTGGTGACCTTCTAACACACACACACGCACACACACAGACAGGCAGACAGACAGAGGTTTGAATTTGAGTTTGAATTTGAATTCACATTTAGTCCTCACAATGTTGTAAATCCAAACTTTCACACACACACACACACACACGCACACATATATACATATCCATAAGGTGTGTGTGTGAGTGTGCGTGTGTGTGTAGTCACTCTAACAGTCTTACAGATGGCATGTTTGAATATTCATCCACCATGGTGGTGGGTCTGTACGGGGACGTTTGGCAGCTGACTGGCCACAGCTCCAAATGCACACCTGGATGTGGGCGATGCTGCCCCCCCCCACCCCCCGGCCCCACACCCGTTCGTTAACGGCACCGCTGTTTAGATACCTCTAATTGGCACCGGGAGGGGGTCGCCTGTCGCCGGCTAATATGATTCACCCCCCAGGCCTGGCAGCCGGTGCGGCCCTTTGACGGGTAGCGGAGGCTGCAGTGGCGCGGTGGCAGCGAGCACCTGCACGCTCCCCGCCTTTGGACGAACTGGCCCCGGCTCGCGCTCCAGGCACCCCTGAGCTCACTTCCTGATTTAATTCCTGCCCAGGCGCATGCCTCAGATGGGGCTGGGGCGCGCCCCCTTCAGGCGTGGCCCACGGCCACCTTCCCAGATGCACGAGTATAATGGATGGGCCTTGCTGAAGGGCGAATGGGCTTCCTGTGCATCCACCAGACAGGAGCTGCAGATCTGAGCGCACTCGCATCCGGCCACATGAAACGGGATGTGTCTCAGAGCGGATGGATGTAGAGCCCGGGCCCATGGGCCCCCAGGGGCCCCCAAGCCCTCTGTTCCAGGCCTTTTTAGTGGAGATGATCCTGCAATTAGCTGCCGCAGTCTCTCTGCGCCCTCAGGAAGCTCCATAGACACCCGTCCACACAACCGCCTTTGCCGTCAGTCAGATGGGCAGGTGAGTAACATCCTGGCTCTGCACCTGCAAAGCCTGGCACCTCTCAGGAGACCCAACCTTTCCGGATCTGTCAGGAAGTGAGCCTCGGCCTGTCTGCGGCTACTTCGCAGCTACGCTAACCACATTAGCCTCTACCTCTCCGCCACTCAGAGCTGAGAAATTGTGACATGCTTAAAAAGATAAGTCAGGGTCTAAAATGACTTTCAACTGTTCCTGCACCATCGCTGAGGCTTGAAAACAGCAGCAGCAAGCGGACGCCCGTTTATACTGTCAAGCTGCATAAATAGTTAAAATTAAAGGTGAATTAACGGTTGAATAAATTAACGGTCGAATAAAGGACTTCTCGGGAATAGTGGGAAATATCACCGCAGCGCCGTCTGCGCCCTCCACCGCCAGTATCTCACGGCGGCTTTTTGTGCATACCCCACGGTCAGAGTGTTACAGCCAATAAATGATCTCTGGGTGTACATTTTGCTCCCGGCTACATCTGCCTGGCTCACTGTAGCGTCATGCTAACTTGACCTTAAGCCAGCCACACCTCCCAGCACGACATGCGGATTCTGCAGACTGCTCCGTGAGCCGTGAGGTACTGTACTTCCTGTCCTACCCTTCATCCGAATTCCAGATGTTTTCTCCGCTAATGGCGCCGATTGATGGGGCACTGCGGTGCTTTTAGTGAGTGCACTGGCCCGGCTAGGCTGTCCTCACGCTGATGTCTGTGGGTGCAAAGCGGACACTTTGGCCTCACCACCCAGTGCTGGTGTTTAGCCTGTTACAGTGTGTGCCGCCTCTCGTGATGTTGCCTGATTGATGGTTTTCCTGCCTTTACCAGTGCATGCCGAGGTGACCGTATCATTGTGTTCAGTTCATATAGTAGCTTGCATGTCACATAATGTATTGCGGGCTGCCATATGAAAAAGTGATTCTCTTTAGATAGATAGATAGATAGATAGATAGAAAGATAGATAGATAGATAGATAGATAGATAATGGAAAAGTATGTGTTGGATGAACTGAATGTAAATATAAGGCTATAAAATCAGATGGAGTCCATTGAATAGAGAAGTTGGCTTAATATTTTTCCCATTAAAACTGTTACCCACATTTTGTTCCTTTTTGTTCCTCTTCTATCACTCACCACCCCCCCCCCCCCCCCCCCCCCGCCAGATCTCAATATGGACTACATTTCCAGCTTCTCTGAATGTCACTTTCCAGGACCTCGTAAGTAACCCCTGGCATTTTCCATTCTTCTTATCTGAAAGAAAAGGTTAATGACTGTGAATTAATAGCGGGCTTTGGGTAAATCCTTTACAGTTATTCTTGGGGTAAAACTGGTTTGATACAGCCCTGTCATCTGCTTTGAAGGGCCTGTGTATTGCAGTACCGTGCTGCAACGCCGTACGCCACATAAGGGGGCGCTCTGCACCCTGATCCATGCCTGCCCTGCCCGCATCTCTGCCCTGAGCCTCCTCCTGAGCGTGGCACATCGCTCTCAGCATGGACGCGTGATACCATCTCTGTTCCTGGCCCTCGCAG
Organism: Petrocephalus schoutedeni; assembly: GCA_026780765.1. Classification (NCBI taxonomy): domain Eukaryota; kingdom Metazoa; phylum Chordata; class Actinopteri; order Osteoglossiformes; family Mormyridae; genus Petrocephalus; species Petrocephalus schoutedeni. The sequence goes on from JAODKL010000051.1 coordinate 3,136,090, forward strand.
ATTTCCCTAAAACAGAAGTGCCCCTGCAAATGTGAAACAGGCCCACTTGGGATTCAATTAACAGCAAAAAAACTACGTATAAAGGGGAAGTATGGATGTACTCATGTTTCCCCTTCATCCATTTTTATGGTCACTTTGTAAGCAAACTGTGACAGAACATTAGCAGGCTTATGGTATCATATGAACCAAGACTAAGACTTACTTTAATTAAGTAATATGGAATAATTTTATTAGTACTGTGTTAAAGTCTGTTTTGCTTGGAAATTTGTTAGCGAGTGATGAGGCAGTGTACTTAAACTCTCTGCACCTGATATGCATGTGAGACTATCGATGAGTGTTTGAGGCTATTATGGTATGTGTGAGGCTATCGATTTGTGTGTAAGGCTACCGATGAGTATGTGAGGTTATTGATGTGTGTATAAGGTTATTAATGAGCATATGAAGTTATCAATGCATGCAATTCTATGTTCAGGGGCCCTGCAGAAAGTGGTGAACTGCATCCCCTCAAATTCGGCGAAACCCATTGAAAAAAAAAACTTTTTTTCTATTTTGCCTAAACAGATTATGAAACGCACATGAAGAATCAGTTATTCCATATCCGTTTTGGCACAGCATATAGGAATATGAATATGAATGTGAATGTTTGTGTAAATGTTTTTATTTATGTGTCTGTGCCCAATACGGGGAGCGTGGGAACAGATAAGTGCTGAGGGTGCGCACTCAGCATGCAAGGCGTGTCCTAATGAGGCCTAATGAGCTGAAGGTGGTGCTTGCTGAAGTGAAACAGGCGGCGCGCGTGCGGTCACGGCGAGCGAGGTGCGCCGGGAGACGGTCTCGTCCTTCCTGAGAATAGAGTTCATTAGAAGCTTTGCTGGGACAGAGCGTTGAGGGGGGAGTGCGAGGAGGTCCTGGAAAAGCACATCAGCGCTCCCTGGTAATGAGGTGAAGCCTAAGCCGGCCCGAGCAGAACTGTACAGCAGCAGATTTATGGAATCTGGGGGGGTGGGAGGTGGGGTGCCAGGCAGACAGAGCCGGTCTTTGGGGAGGGGGCGGGGGTTGGAATACAGCATTTTCTTCTACATATTTAGCTATATGTTGTAAGCACTTGCCAGCCTGGTGCTGCCCAAGGACACGTATCTGTAGTAAATTAATTTACATTTTGACAATTTTCTTAAGATCCAAGTTTCCTGTGGAGGAGCCAGATCAAAGAGGCCCATTCTGTCTGATGTTGGCTGTGAGCCTTTAATATGTGCTGACTCGCTGCTGTCTGGCGGTCCGCAGCGGGAGGCGGCACTCTCCCCGTGCCCGGCGACGCACTGCTTTCATTTGGGCCTCCGCGGCTGTCAGAGCGCTAGCTGATTGGGGCTCTGTGATAAATAATAAATTGAGAGATCCTTCTGAAAATAAAGTCACTCTCTCTCTCTATCTCTTGCCCTTTTTTGTTCTGTGGTAGGTGATGGTACCAAACCAAACTCAATGGATGGGGGGCAGAATTAGAGAAACCCAAATTGTCATGATGTCATCAGGGCTTCCCTGCATCACTCAGAGTAACAGTGTCCTGCCCGGAGCCTGGGGAGGTGGGGGGGGGGGGGGGGGGGGGGGCCGCAGGCACACTGTCCAATCACAGCCCTGCGTTTTAAGGTTCTGCTATCAGTGGTGTAGCACATAGGCGGATTTGTTGTTTCTGCCGTCCCACTCAAATAATCATTTCGCGCAAAAACTAAATAAATAAGTACATTCAAGAGAATGCAGCCTCTGTATTCATTTAATATTTAGTGTCGTGATGCTTTGCTGCCAAACGTGTGGCAGCACATCAGCCCAGTTCCGATCCATCACTACACCTGATCCGCTCCCTTCAGACTCGCCCAAGCCAGCCAGATTGGGCTACGGCAGCCGGAATGAAGGAGTTCAGGGGACAGGCAACCCCGCTGGGCGGTCTGTGAGAGGACAGGCCTCCGGCACTCCTCGCACACCAGGACTCTCCTTTTCAGCGCTCAGCCTTCAGCTTCCCCAGCCGTCAGGAACCAGAATTCCAGGATTCATGCATGATGGATGGTGACCGTTTTGAAGTTTCTTTAAGACCAGAAAATCCATAATGAATGCACGTAATAAATGTACAGACAGCTTTAAGAAGTGTTCCCGAATTACAGCCTAAAACCTCTTAATAAGATCTCTATATCTGTCTGTTAATCCCTTCAGTCCTGGTGTGGCCCTGGGGTCCCAGTGTTACTTTCTTCAGAATCACGTTGGCAGCCACCCTAAACACAACTCACAACAACCTGTGTTGTTGGTATGTTACAGAATAATTTGCATATACAAACGATACATCTTGCTAGCAAAGTCCACAGAACAGGCCTCTTTTTTTGGTCTCTCTCCTCACCATTGAACAATAGGACCAGCCAACGGAACTGTACCATCCATGACACTGGACGTGCAAAGCTGTGGACCCCTTAAAGAGATGTCAGGGTCAGGCCAGGGTGGCTATCTGTGGCCCAGCATAAAAACAGAAAGGGGGTGTTGCTTTCATCTCATTGGCCTTTTAAGTGTATCAGTACATCAGTCAAATGCAACATGACCACTATGCTCAAACCGAAATGGTTCTGCCTAGCAAAGATTTAATAATATAATGGGCCATGCCATCCGACACTACGGTGGCCACGATAACTTTGTCTGACTGAAAGGAACTGATTTTCATTTTCAAAAAAATTCCAGTTTCCTGTGCTGGTATTTCGAAGACGGCGGGAGGCTGGTGTGGTCCTTCCCTGAGGATCAGCCGGGATCAGTGCTTGAGATGTCCCATACCCCATCCTGTGTAACACCGAGTGTGCATCGCCTCTTTTTATGGCCGCTCCTGCATGCACTGGAGGCTGATTTCTTTTTGCATCTCCCATTTTCCTCTCCTTTGAGACACACGAGCACATATAGAGGTGAGAGTGACGCCTGGGGCCCAAGCACAGGGTTAGCTGTCCAGTCGGTGCCCCATGAGCATTTTTCCTTGGGCCTTGAACAAGTGTCCATGTGGCCTCTCTGCCGAGCATTGGATTGGAGCTAACGGCCTACTGATCTCAGCCACATAAGCCTGACCACACCCCGCCCCCCAGCTCAGTGTTCATCTCATTTAAATGTTCATCCTCTTTGGATAGGATGGATGGCACCGCAGTAGAGCAGACCTGTCATGTGCTCCAAATGGGTTCCTGTCCAGCGCTGGACACCTAGTACAAGCAAACGCTCTCCAGTGCTCCTGCAGTCATGGTCGAAGTGACTCACAGAAAATTCAGAAGCCCCCTCCATTCGATTGCTAGTGACATAAGACTGGTGTCTATCAGGGAAATTAAATTTTATTGAACGTCGCCGTGAGTGACTTATATTAATCCAGCCTCCAAATCCTACATAGCAAATCAAATACTGTCACAGCCCTGCCCAGGGCTACTGGGGGAGAAGACATTTTTCACCCACACATTTATTCTGTTTTTTTTTTTTATCAAGTATTTTCGTTAATGTAAAGTGAAAGGAAATTTAGAATTTTAAAACAGCAGCCTCTTGGTTTCAACTGATATTTATACCTGAGGTTAAGGATATGGTTGTAACGTTTTGGATAAATGCTTTTAATATGATCCCTAAAAACAGTTGAGGGGGTTATATACAGACCTGCTCCTGTACTTAATGTATGACATTATTTGTATTTATTTTGAAATTTGGTTCTAAGCACCCTGCGATGGGCCCCCCATCCTGGGTCGTTGCCCGCCTCGTGATACGGGATAGGCTCCGGACCCACCGCGACCCAGAAGGATAAGCGGTTTCGGAAAATGGATGAATGGATGGATGGAGTCTTCTGTTTTATTCTTATTTTTAAAATAAATGTTCTGCGGTCTGTGAGTGTGCCTCAATACTGACAATACAAATCCCAAGCACATGTAAGTGTATGAAGCCAATGAAGTCTCAGTCTGTTTCTGTCCCTATGCAGGTCTTCAGTAGGTGTCATTAAAATGCTGCAGTAATGGCTCTGGACAAAATGATTCGATTAGATACATAGATAGACAGATAATTAGCACATTAGCCTGTCCTCGTTTACACTTTAATGCAGGGCTGCCCAGCTCCAGTCCTGGAGGGCCAGAATCCAACACAGTTTGCAGATTTCCCTGCTCAAACATACCTATTAAACCTGGTAATTAGCTGATTAAGGTGTGTTTGAGCAGGGAAATCTGCAAACTGCGTTGGATTCTGGCCCTACAGCACTGGAGTCGGGTACCCCTGATCTAGTGGAGCTCCGTTTACTAGAAGAAAAACCCACAAAAAAAAACAAGGATGTAGCTCAGACGAGAAGCTGTTTTGACAGGCATCCTGCCACAAGACTGTTAATGCTAGAAGTTATTCTGTTCCTGCGGGACCCTTTCACTGGAAAGCATTAAAAAGCAAAGATTAATGCCGTAGCTGGAGGAATTTTGAAGTCCATTTGTATCTGTTTATTTTTCGGAGCCAGTCTTTGAAGATACGGGCACTTCGACATCAACTGATCACAGAGCGGAATTGTGAGGGAGTCCATTGAGGCTGTAGTACACATTATTTTCAACCCTGCAAGATAAAACTCAATATGAATGAATGGCTTAGTGTGTCTCCCTGAGCTATTTGTGATTGGCAGATACTGCAACATTCAGTCTGATCAATGGCTTGCAAAAGGCTAATAATCCGATTTTGTTCAGTCCAGTAAGTGTTGAAATCTAAAATTGTACCGGAAGTATATTGTTATTGCAGTTGCTGCATGCATGCTTTCATCCACCAAAGGTTCACCACCATCATCACCATCATCATTTATTGCCCCTGGATCATGAGGAATCATAAGCTTGTTTCTACTCCCTCCACTTAATCAGACCAATCTGATCATCAGCAATCCTTATATGGATGGGATGTCACCGTCTACAATTAACCAATGAAATCTTTTGAGGTCAAGATATATAGGGGCTGTTCTATAACACCTTGCCATGTTTATGGACATTGAATGCTATATAAAAGTATTATTTGCAGAAACGTTGCAAGGAGATACATGGGGAATGGATTTATCAGCAAGGAATGAAATGTGTTTCAGATAACAATGTTTTCGTGTGTCTGATATCCTGATTTACATATCTTGGCATGCAGAGAGAAAGAGGTGGTATCTTGTGTTCTGTGGCCTCAGTGGGCTTCTGTACAAACGAGTGGCCTTAGTTATGCCAGCCGTATCAGTACGGGTGAGACTGACTGTAGCAATTTTCATTGGCAGCCTAGGAAACACGTTCCGGTGCCAAGAGCCTGCGAATCTTCTTAAGAAAACCACCAAAACAAAAACAAGCTCGTAACTTGAATAAAAAAAAAAAAAACTAATTCGAAACGCAGGTAGAGAACTAAGGACAAGCACAGATGCCCCGAAATAACTGCGGTGGAGCCAGGGGACAGGATAACCCCTCCCCCAGCTAGGACAAAAAAAAAAGCAGAAGGGATGGATAAGCTATTCCACATTCAGCCAGGTGGAAGAAGACCCAGCACACAGATCATCAAGCCTGACAGCCATTTCTCAGGCAGAAGAAGGCTGCCGTCGCAAAAGTTCAGGATTTGTTGAAGTGAAGGAAAGACCCTCCGGCCAGCTGTCAAGAATATGTGGCTACAAAGAGTAGAGCTAGCGGGAAACACGGATGCGGCACACATCTTCGGGGCCCCAACAGCCGAGGTGCTCATTCCTACAGGTCAGACCACAGCCAGAGCTCAGCTCTGCCACTTCCCAGCTGTGACCTGGGGGTCCGCTGCCAAAGAACGTAATCAGAATAATTCAAGTTGCCCGCGGTGTCTCAGCCAGCAATTGCGCAGGCGCCCCCTACAGGCCCGATAGGCACCTGCGGCTGCTGTCGGCCTGCCGTCTGTCTAATCGTGACAGTCTGAAAACAGTCGCAAATAATTATACAGCACCGGCATTAAAAAAATGAAATGTGAAATGAAAAATGGCCACATAAGAACAAAATAGAGTTCAAACTATTGTTTGAAGTGCTTTACCGCAGGATTGATTCGTCAGTTAGGCAGCTGGCTCGGAAATGGACGACTTAGAAAACGTTAGCCGCGATAGTGCGGACCCCCAACAGCAGGCAATTGCACCGATGCTAATTGTGGTTAGCATCAATCCAGCTAGAACACAATCCAAGCAGAACGCAGCAAAAACCATCAATACAGATCATATACACAATGAGGGCAATAGACAAGATCGGAAACCTGAAACAGGCAGACAGCACTGGCGTAGAACACTGCTGGCTCGCAGTCTACGCTAATCAATATGCGGACAGAAAATTGAACAGCCGTTTCAGTGACTTAGGACTGGGGTTAAAAGTTTCAAATGAGAATGACAAGTTTAGCAACGTAGAAATGAAAAGTGCCCAGAGCGCCGTACACACTGCGGAAGTCGATATGAAATAAGCCGGAATTGTACCTCTTCTGTGGCCGGGAAAGTATTACATTCACACTCTCGAGCAAAATTCTCCAGAACTCCCAGGGAAAAAAAAAAAGCTTTCATTCCCATTTTATGTCAAAAGCTGAAGAACACATGCATTTGTTTGCCAATCGGTTTACAAATACCTGAATTTCACTTAACACGTTACCTGCAGATGCATAATATGAAATCATTCCAATGGAACTGAGCTTGAAATTTTATGCTAATGGTGAGCAAAAGATGTGAGGTAAAGCCACTCGGGCCTGACCATTCAAGCTGCGCGGTGTCAATTGGACAGTATGCAGGAAGGAGAGCAAAATGGGCCAATTAAATGGTGCTTGAGTTGGCCTCTTTAAAGCCTGTTTTGGTCTGGAACAGAGAATACAGGCTGAAAAGAAGTAATCGGGCAGTAATACAAAGATTTTTTTTTTGCAGCCAAGAACAATCTGTATATCGGAAACTCCTCAAGCTGGGAAACCTGGAAAATGGCGAAAAAGAAAATGGACAGGAGTTGGCTGGGCAGCAAAGGGCAAATGCAAACTTGTTCCAGAGCCTGCAGGACACTGTCAAAATCCCCGCATGGATGCCGACACATTTGTGACTGCATGTAGTAATAACTGGAGTCCCGGGAAAGGCAGACGAGGGGAGACAGGTGTGAGCAGGCTGAAAAGAGGATCCCCAGATATTCCCGGCTCTACGGGCAGGTGACCCCTCGCTGACCTTTAACTTTGCAGGTCGAGGGGCCTGGCAATGCGTGGCGCAAACACACATCTTAAAATACCTGGGACACATCTTGGCCAGACTAACCTGGAATGATGCTTTATTTCCCCAGGAATAACCTGGCAAAGAGACTGGGGAACAACTGTGCAGACTAGGAACCCAAAACAGTGGTGTAAAGATCAATGGGGGTAACCACACACTCAGACACATTTGACGGGGGCCAGAAAGTCTATGTATGCCCCTCTATAGAATAGTGAGGGCAAAGTTTTAGCATCCAAGTTAGAAATAACAACTAGCTACACCACACTACAGTAAAGAGTCAATTACAGCATAATTTCCAAAAGCCGAACAATCGGGCATGATTACATCTATAGATGAGAGAAGCTCAAAATATATGCATTTTTTTTCACCAGAAAATGTGAGGCAAACTGTGCAATTAGATATGGTGACCAGATAATCCAAGTCACCCCGGACACTTTGAGCTACTTCAGGTTTTACAGACTACTTTAAACCTGAAAGGCTCCTGTGATTGGTTAAATAGTTGAGTTCTTCTTGCGCTCTGACTGGTTTGTTTCCTTGATTGAAAGACTCATCCAGCTGTTTCACATTAACATTAGTGACACATGCATGATTATAGGAGACTGACCAACCAGCACACAGCAAGAACACAGCGTTTAAGTGAAATCCAGTCCTTTTTCTTTTTGGAATAGTAGTCTACAAATCCTGTCCTAACTCAAAATGTCCGGGACGACATGGATTATGTGGTCACCTTAAATTAGACCACCTTTCTCACAAAGGATGTTTAAGAAACTCAGGAAAGGCCTTCTAATGAATCCCATTAACAAAGAGTTTTCCTAACGAGGGTACCCTCCATTCAGTCACAGAGATGAGCAAATTGTTCTTTTGCAGATACTGTACACCCAAAATTACAAATGCATTTAAGTGCAGTAATTGAAGTAAGGTTGTAGCACCAGGCATGCTGATATCATTTCAAAGTAGCAGGATCATCTAAAGAAACTTCAAAGTCAATAACAGGCCATTGTAAAGATGGCTAAAGGCCGCTGCATGCTGATTTGTTTCATATGCATATGGAAGCCACACAATAACAGCCTTTCAAGTAATTTGCTGTGTCTGAAAAGGATGTAGATGGTATGCAGGTCAGACTTATGGAGCATGTCATGATTTTCCTAAGTTTAACTTGTTCCTAGGTCAATAAAGGAGGGGCTTTGCATTTCTTTAACCAGTCACAGTCTCCGTCGTATGACATCACCATATGGATTAAAAGCAATGTCTTCTGTCAAGCGGTAAGGTGCACAGATTTATACCCGTTTTAGTGTGTTTGCCGTTTGCTAAGTGTCGTAGACACAGAGCAGGAACATGCTTACCTGAAAAGGCTTTATGTAGCAATGTAAGGGCACATCTTTATTTCATGATAACAAGTTGAGGGTTAAAGACCTTGCTAAAGGGCACACAGATGTGTGGTTATTCACTCCCGGCCAGGCTGGAACCAGCGACCTTGTGACCACAGGTATGTGTCAAATGAACACATAACACCTGAAAGTTCGAACAGATAACTTCTGGCGTTAGCTTATCCCATACTCGCAAAATCCGGAAGTTCCCAGCTGAAGGTTATGGGCTGCAGTAGGCCTTGATACGGTGGGAAGCTCCTGTCTGGTTAACATGCAGTATTGTGGAGCTGGATGGCCTGGAGCGGATGCCAGTGGGACTCGCAGGCTAGACACCTGGAGAGTGATGTTAGGGTTCCCTCAAAGGTCAGCATTCATAGCTGGTTTATGGATCCTGCCTGCTGAGCATCATCGGCCAGTCTTCCTTAGATCATGCTGTGGACTATGTAAGACTGAACCCATTACATATTTATACACCTTGCAGCAATAGTTTATCTATATCAACTAACCATTGAGTAATGGAGAAACATTTTATAGATGCGCAGCACTTTCTTAGAATTTAGATGATAACGGGTAAGTGATTTAGGTTCCATTTTAAATAAAAAAGAAATCCTAATACCTAATTAGTTAATCTCATTAAATCTCAATTAAGCATGAATGCTGTTAAATTGCTGCCATACTCCACAGGTGATACCAGAGGAGGAATCTTGAAAGTTGTACACTGAGGAGTACAGTAACTAACACCAAATAACGCTGAGCCATTAAATATTCAGTATTTTTATTTGTTTGTTGTAGAATGAATGCCTTTAGTCCAAGTAAAATTTAATGAATTCCTTTGTGGGTTGTGTTTGTGGGGGGGCACAGTGGTTCACTTTTTGGGCATGGCTGGCAAAATATGCCTCCAACCCGGGGTGATGAATTGCAAGGCAGAAATGTGTCGAAACCCTAAAAATGTTGTTTAAAGCAATTATTCAGTGTACGTCATGATTATTTTTTAATAATCACTTTACAATTACTTTGTGATCATTGTGGTTGTTATTTAATTTTTTATTACAACTTAAAAAACGTTTGCGTATTCATTTGTAAAAGCTGTGTACATCATTTATTTATATCTTTGGCTCACATGAAATTAGAATCCTTAATTCGTGTTTAAAATAAAATCGCATTTCATTTCTTGCATCGTGCCTTTTTTTGTAATGACAACTTTATTCTTTGCCTTTAGAGATCGTCTATAAAAGGGCTCTGTTTCCACAGTCCCAATGGTGCCTATTATAAGAGGGTGTTAGTCATCCATCATAAGAGCGAGCGTTCAGTATGGTGGCCTTGCAAGATTTCCAAAAACTGCTCATTATCAATTCACTATCATTCTCTACTAACTGCGGTTTTACATTCCAATCTGATTCACTTTGTTGCCTGGTACTGTTATCCCACACTGACCTGAATATTCTTCATAAACAGCGAAGGGTTTTTCAAAGGTCACTGACTCCCCTGTTTACTGTTTTGTTCAGATTTTCACATGGTGGGTTGATATTTTTCTTTTTCTTTGACTTGATTGTTTAAATAAAATTCAAGGAAGCACCATGAGAGAGAGAGAGGGATCAAAAAATCACTTTATCTTACGTAGGAAATTAGGATTATGCAAAGCACAAGGCAGACAATCAGGTTCATTTAATTGAAGGACTATGTTCAAATGATAATTGAAATTGACATAGAAATTAGAAAGTTACATAGAAATAGAATATGTAATTTGAACACAACAGCATAAAGTATATCAAATAGCATGAATTTTCACTCTACATGGATTTCATTTTTTTTCTGTGTATAAGTTTACTGTTTAAACTATATGGCAAATATCTGTGTAAAACCATACAAAGGCCATTTATTGCACAGTATAGTCCTTTCAGTGACTTACTGAAATTTGGAATGGACATATTGGAATTTGTGCTTATGGATACATATGATTGCATTCATGAGACATCTATACTTTATGATATACAGATGCCATGTCTCGGTGTTTGTATTCATGACTGGCATGTCTGTCAAATGCTGGTCTGCACTTGTTTGTTGCGTTTCTGAGGCTAAAAGAGGCAATCCTACATGCACATACTGTAATAAAAGTAATTTCCTCTGCCAATGAGAACATTTTGCCTTTATTCACAATGGTGTTTGCATTTATTAAATGTCAGTTTTGCTCATTTTAGCTTTGTGTATATGCAAATGACATCAATGCATATGTAATTGTGACTTTTGTAAAGACATTATGGAAGGGGAAATACAAATGATGACCTAATGATATGTGGCATGGCTTGTAAAGTATACGGCATGATACTGAACAACTGCCGTTCAAAGCAGCCACTGTAACTGAAGCAAAGAGTAATACAATGACCCACTTTTGTGTTTCACAGAAATAGAGAACCATTTACTGCTGTTGTGAGGTGAAGGACACTTTGATAATTAATCAAAAAGGGTTTTAGGTGAAAAGCATTAACTTTGTAGAAAGGAGCATCATCATAATAATATGATATGTAAATTCAATTACTGTAGATCATTAACTTTGTTTTGAGGTTAAAATAACCACCACGAAACAATTATGTATTGGGTTGCTCATTTTATTTATTATATATTTTTAAAAGCAGAAATTCATGTTTACCTGCATGGATCAGAAATGACTACTAGAAATATTACCTTAGCTAAATCACGTTTGACTTATTGCAGCTATGGCTCACTTTCCATCGTGCAGCGTCACTGTTTGTTGAAACTGCCTGATGACGACCAAAGCACACGAAGAAATCTATTTTCCCCATTACTTTAAAAAATGAGCAAACAAACTGTTTTATATTCTGCTATAGATGATTAATGAACTATTTTCTAATATAGTGACAATGCTTATGTATATATTTATTGAAAATAACAATGCAAAATGAACTATTTATATTGTTTTTGGCAAGCATAATAAAGCAGAAATGACATATTGTCAAATTTAAAAAAAAGACTTTGAAATTGAGCTCAGCATGGGAGAATTTGACTTTCCCCATTCACACAGGCCGAACGCGCTGACGTGGTATACTCATGGTATTTATATAAATAAATGTGCCTGAAGGATAAAGCATCGCTTATTATAGTGAATGGAAACTCCATACACTACCTTAAAACAGCTAATAAAATAGCAGCAAGGATATGCAGGTTTACCTTAGCCTTGGGTCATCTCTTATTTAACATCTAGCTGATTGGCAGTGGTCGTTTAGTAACCTTTGCATGGCAGGCAGCATCAAGAAAACTGTAGCTAATGTGTAAGGTTGGGCATAGAAGAATATTCTCATCTGACATGAACATGAGTGTGGGGTCAGTGTTGTCCGTTACGTAGATCATTTTGGCACCTAGGGTTATGCTATCTCTCTATAGCATGCAGGTCGCATTTTATGATACACATTGAGTCTATTTCTAGATGTCTGGTAAAATGTCAAAACAGAAGAAAATATGTACAAAATAAAATCCAGATGCCAGCTACTATTCAAGCAGCCGTGCTGTCCCGAGGTTTGCCGATATTGAAAGTGCTGTCGAGATCTTTGCGTGAAGGTAACCTTTAAAAGGCCCCGAGCCCATGCCTGCAGGAGAGACATGGGCATCACGGCGAATGAGCAACTTCATTATGATGGGGCGGCACACAGGTAAGCAGATTGAATCAGGCACGTTATAATGCTGCATCTAGAATCAGCTAAAGGAACAATCGGCTTATAGCAGCAGCTGCATACCATGGAGGCAGAGTGCATGGGATACCAGGTGAGTGTATGGAAATGCCACAGAAAGCTTTTTATTATTTTAAATTTTTTTTATTTTTTATGCCAAAAATGCCTTCATCGTGTTTGTTAAAAGCAAATTATTAAAATCATATCGGACCGTGTCGTACTCCAGAAGTCATGGAGATGAACAGGACTACAAAAAATGCCACCTAAATGGCATACCTAAATGTCACGACACGCAGAACCGAGATAAGCAGCCAGGGATGTGTTCTTTCGCTAATTAAAATTCATCTGGTGATGACTAAACCCGGCTAACTCTGCCCATTGCCTGGGTACTCGACTCTTTTCACCAGCTTCTCAGGTGCATTCAAGGTGCACCTTAGAATCCAGTCATCAAGATTAGCTATAGTCATATGTCCGCAGAGTTCATTAAAAGAAATGCCCACCAGGATGCATGAACATTTACACTGATCCGTCCTACTAATGATCATCAATTACAGGGAAGCGGTGATCCCAGTGCCTTTCCTAGGAAGTACAGGGAGCAAGGCAGGAGATACCCTAGTCCATTGCAGGTTACAAACCCACAGTCTATGTTAACCTAGAGACACCACTGTACTGTACTTGGCTGAATTGAATTTAACTGAATTTAAATTGAATTGAATTTAACTGAACTGAAACAAAACTTTGGCCACTTAAACAGGTACAGAAGTAAAAGTACACTGGAATTCTTGCACGGTTTCCTCAATCAAGGTATCAAAACAACAAACAGGACTGTGTTGTATAGAAAGCTGCATTCATTATTATTTTTTTTTACTGTAAATTCAAATAATTACAACAAAAAGGATTATGTTGTACAGAAAGTTGATTTCAGGTTTTTTTTTACTAAAAAATTTAATTATTAATTGGATAAGATAAAAAGCGTGCTTTAGTGTCAGAAAAATAAAGCTGCACAAATTTGGACTATGGAAAGAATCTGGAGTACTGGGAAGAAACTCACACAGTCACTGGGAGAAAGTACTAACTCCACACCCACAGAAGCAGGAGCGCGATTCTACTGTATAGGTGTCACCTACTGAGCTGGGCACCAGCCGTGCATAAAATTTGCAAACTGCTGCCCATTCGTGCAAGCCTAATCCCACACCTACCCAGAAGCTCAGTTTCAGCCCTTTAGAAAGGAGTTGCCATGCAAAGGCACAGTACCTGAAATAACAAAGGACCTACACTGTAAGGGTTTCCACGGCAATTTAAGAACAGGTGCATTCACTGCAAACCTGAGTGCATTTCCAGTCACTGCCCCTCAGCATCCTTGCCTGCGCTGTGTCAAGCAAGGCAGAGGCTGTGCCAGAAAATTGGCAGGACAGGGAGAATCCTCTTTCAGTCTCCTCTACTCCTGCCACTTTGGACATAAAACCAAAGAGATGGATTCCTACTGATAGCCTTGCAAACAACATCTTTGGCAACAATCTATGGTCTATAGGAGCACTGTTTGTTAAGTGTGGTATTGATTGGCTGGAGGAGCAATTACTCTGTCTGGAAGAGGTGGATTAGAGACATTACCTGAGGTAGTTACAGAGCCATTTGTTCCGATGGCATTACATTGTGCCAAGTTTAGTTAGCTAGACAGTATCAATAAGAAGTAATCTTTGCATTATTATTATAAGCATGCAATTTGAAATAAAAGGAGCAGTGCAAAGTCAAAAGAATGACTTCCCAATGGAATCTCTCTAAGGCTACATGTTCAGTGCATCCTTTGCCCAAAGGTTACTAAAATATGGATGTCATGGGTAGGGTTCGAGCTGTCATGTCCCAATCTTTTGCCAAAAATCCACATCAAATGCATGCAACTATCAGCCAGTGTAAGGGTGGCACATTTCTGATAGAAACTGTCATAGCAATATCATCTAAGAGCCAGCAGGGGGCAGTATGAAAGGCAAACGTTGTCAAGTCCATCAATGGTGGACACTGGTATACCCTTGTGCAATTTATGGTAAAAATATCCAGTGATATTAGTCGGTGACAATTGTAATCTGCTTTGGAGCTAAGCATAGACTGAAGCAAGCAAATGTTCCAGATCCACCTACTGATCACATTTACTGGACGACAGCTTTGATTGTATCTGTACCCGAAATGACATTTTCTGTTTCACCTGCATCATTGTATATGTGTCTTTAAAGTCTTTTGTGGAGCAACTGATTACATGATCATAGAATTCGAACTGAAGATATTTAGCTCAGGCAAGGAAAAACTGACTTTTACTCTCCAGATGCATTCAGTGTTTATGTTTTAAATTCATATTAGGACATAATAACTCGAAAATCATGTCTTATAGCAGTGTTTCCCAACCCGGTCTTCAGGGACCCACAGCTGGTCCTGGCTTTTGCTCCCTCCGAGCTCCCTGCCAGACAGTCCACATTTTTTGCTCCCTTCCAGCTCCCGGTCTGTGGGTCCCCAAGGAACAGACTGAGAAACACTCTCTTATAAGGTGGGCAGAGAAGATTCTGCTCTCTGCTCTCTCTGCTCTCTGAATCGCCAGTTTGAGTGCGGTCTCAGTCTCAGTATCTGAGTACCTAGAGGCGGTGGGATCTACCCTGCTTCTGTCGTGGATCCGGCTCTGAGCGCCCGGGGTCTGGTTCTGAGGATGCGGGGGCCTAACAGGCCCACCTGGGGGCGTCCCCTCTGCAAGCCAGCATTCCCTCTCCCGTCCTCTGCGAAGCAGACACGCTGCCCGCCTTCATCAGTGAGACGGGCAGGCAGAGAAAACTCCCCTTTCTCTTACCAGCTGTTTATGCATCTAAGCACCAGCCGCAAACGAAGCGACCGCGCTAATCCCCAGTGCGGCGATGGGGCCGGCCAGTGGAAAAATACTTTGAAGCTCTGCGCGTCTCTCCCCAGAGAGGCTTTTTGGAAAGAGAAGTAGTGCTACCCTGGGTGCTGTGCGACGCGGGATTGTCGTTAACGCTCCCGAGAAATCAGCAGCGGACGTTACCCTTTAGCCGGCATCCGTCCCGATTAACTCATACCTGTAGCTGGAATCATATGGTATTATATATGTATTCATATATATATGGTATTATAAACATGGCTATATTTATTTCTAAAAAGGCACAATACATTATAGTCATTTGTTTTATGCATTATGGATGCTCGATGAAGCACTCATTAATAATGCACTATACCTACCTTTATGATGCATTATAATGGTTGTATAAGAATTAAGGATGCTTTGTGCTGCATTATGAAGGTGTTTCTAGTGCATTATAGATGAGAGCTTCATACAACATTCATAATGCATATTAAACATAGCTATAATGTGTTATATACTATACTGTAAATAGTTATAGCTAGGTTTATAATTCTTTATGAATGCATTATAACACATTATGAAGGTATGTGTAATGCAGTTTAATGACTGCTTTATGTCAAGTGTTACCTATAGACATTTCTGGGAGATGTTGGATATCTGCCTGTTAGTTTGTTTTCTTTAGAATTAGTTTCCAAAATGTCTTTGCACAGGAAATCACAATAAAACGGCTGACGGAGAACAGAGATCAGTTGTGCTTTGGCTGTGGATAAGGATTTCTCACAAACCGATGTATATAAAAGTGAGATGTCTTCTTCCCAGTGAAATTTGCTAAGTATATTTAGCACTCTGTAGGGTGTTAGACAAGGACAAAAATAACTCAGCTGTTATTTAATTAAACAAACTGGGAACCAAAGTGAGATTTCTAATTAATAGTTTTAAACTCTAGTATGAGTTTACTTTTGAGAATATTTGTAAACCATCTGCCTGTTATATTTTATGATTGTTAAAATACAGTCATCTTTTGAATTACCCGTATTTTCCGGCATATAAGACGACTGGGCGTATAAGACGACCCCCTGACTTTTCCAGTTAAAATATAGATTTTGTTATATACTGGCCGTATAAGACTACCCCTTCTTCTGCACACCAAATAAAACTTATAAGAACATCAGATTTGATTTCAACATGGTAATTTTAATTCAAAGCAGCAAAGCCGTACAGTACAAGATACAGGGGCGTGCCGGAGGCGTGTACTATGAACAGTGCCGCTATCCCGTCGTACCGGCACACCGACCCAGCGGAAGTAGCAATGAAGC
>JAODKL010000051.1:3152809-3168583 GCA_026780765.1 Petrocephalus schoutedeni
TTCCGGGATAGGCTCCGGACCCCCCGCGACCCTGAACAGGATAAGTGGGTAGGAAAATGGATGGATGGATGGATTATTCTTATTATTATTACAGCAGTGTTGGTTCAAACCCCCTGCCAACGAAATTGTACAAAACTGTCAGTAACTCATTACTATTAAGAAATTATAAGGTATGCTATTTGATAGATTCCCCTGCTTCCCCCATCTCGGGCTTCCAGGGGGGCGACTTGAGCTCAGTCCAGCTATTCCCCCTGCCCCCCATCCTGAGCGGTACCCAACCTAGCTCACAAACCATAATCAGGGCGCCCCCTCCCACAGACTTGTTTGACCCACGGGGTGACATGATATCATCAACGTGACATGCAAATGAGTGACAGAAAACCAATCGCACAAATGTCACCATTCCGATTGTTTGTGGGTGTGGGTGCCCTGTGCCGTCCTTGGCAAGATGCCACCCTGGGCGGCTGCCTATGTCATCCATACCGAAATCTGCGAGAGAATAATAGCAACCGGAATGCAATGTCTCCAGTTACTAGTGGTAATAAGAATCGACACATATTCTATCCTTGATTTTTACAAGCTAATCTTAGTTTAAGAGCCTCCTGTTTCATTGCATTCTTATTAATGTTCTAAAGATAATTACCATCAGTACAGAATAACATTTATT
The DNA here is from genome assembly GCA_026780765.1 of Petrocephalus schoutedeni. Classification (NCBI taxonomy): domain Eukaryota; kingdom Metazoa; phylum Chordata; class Actinopteri; order Osteoglossiformes; family Mormyridae; genus Petrocephalus; species Petrocephalus schoutedeni. The sequence continues at coordinate 3,153,477 of JAODKL010000051.1, forward strand.
TTCTCACTTTTTCCATAATTCTTTGCCAAGGTTTAGACAGGTCTTTAGACACATTATTTTGGACCATGGCGATTAAATGTTAACCCAAAACTGAAACCCACTGACTATTGAAGTGAATTTACAATTGCATTTGGGATCAGTGTACACTATTCTCTGTACACTATTAATCTCATATATATCTCATGTATGAGACCTTTGGAGGTAAACTGGAAGTGATTAGTGCCCATGATCCCCATGCAGCCCCACTTATTCCAGGTGTTTGGTTTGGACGTCTTGGGGATGTACAGAAATTCACAGAAACACTCTCAGACACAGAGGTGTATTTGACAGGCTGGCCACAATGCAAGACAATGAAACATATATGTGTTTTACAAACAGACTGTCTCTCGTGTCAGAAAACACCAGTGCAACTGTGAGATAAACATATCTAAGTATCTTCTGTGTTTTTATTAGCCTGATATCAATCTGGCAGGTATGCTTTGAGACGCTGAATAATAATTAGAGGATGGTGACAGGGGAGCAGGAGATATAGAGGATGTCATTTCATTATTTTGCGCATCCGTACCGAGAAATGTCTTCATTTAAATGAAGATGAAATTAAACCCAATGACACAGTGACTTTGATGTCTAAGCACATATTAACTCAGTTAATGCTTGTTATATTATGGGCGTCAGTCGCCTTGTGTTTTCCGTAGAGCGCCGATACATGAGTGAGAACAGCATCGAGTTTGGTGGGAGGGGCAATTTGATAAATTCCCCCACTTATCACGAGCCGCTTTATTCGCTTCTGGAAATGCCCCAATAAATGGCTCGGCGTGGCATTAGACACGCTTTGCTCTGTTCTCATGTTATGGTCGGGCGGAACGGAGGACGCAGGAGCAGACAGCAGGGCAAACAATAAAGGTTTGCTGGAAGGGACAGAACAGGTCCAAAAACGAATGGGATCGCCAGGGATCAAACATAGGGGGAGGCTAGGGCACAGGCAACAAGACAATACAACATCAGTGATGCAACTGAGGCACTCGGGACTGGGAAGCACTTAAATACAGAAGAAACAGGAGGCAGCTGGGAGTGATCAACATGAGGGCAGGAAGGAGAGGTGAGATAAAAGAGCACTGGGCTGGCCTATTACACCACTCCAAGGAGGAGACATGGAGGGCAGGACGTGACAACAATCCTTATCGTTAACTCTCCTGCAATGTTTCATGAATTACACCAAACCATTATTTATTTTGCTCCTGTAGTTTTCTTCTATAGTTAGTGTTATCACTAATCTTCATCTTAACTATCATTTTAAATAATCTGTTCATTTAAATTATTTTAATATGGATTTGTGTGATAAGTTTATTATTATTTGTGACATTATCAGGCATCGGCATTAGGAAAAGAATACGAAAACAATCTCAGGGTATTTGCACACTGTGACCATATCCAGCTCTAAATTGCATTACAATCAGTCTCTTGAATCAAATCAATAAACTTTGTAAATATATGCAAATAATATTAAAATATGCAAATCCTTCTAATCATGCCAATAACAAACCCAGAACTCTGGTTAATTTATTATGGTATATACAGTCTAATGGCCTTTGTAAGGGGCTCACCCCTTTGAAGAGACCCCGTTTCCTACACCCAGAAGGACCATCCTGGTCTGTTGGCTTCTTCATGTTCAAGACCAAGATAATCACATCCTACAGCGGGGTCATCAGCTCACACCGGCTCTTATCAGCACCCCTGTCAGCTTCCTGTTGAAAGCAGTCAGGCCCTGTAAAACACCACCAGCACAAAGGCGAACAGCCAGTGCCGGCCGCATTTGTTACCCAAATCGCATTTGCTCCGTGACTTGTCTGTACGTTTCCTATTCTGGGGGGGGGAGTCTCCATTCTATCAGTCTATCAGTTCCCGACTCTCCTCTTTGGCTGTGTTTAGCCCAAGAGATTGCGGAGGCGGAGAGCAGAGGTCCAGCAGCGTCCCCGGAAAATGATCCACTGATATCCATTCAGTTCATTAAATGCAACGGTGGCGGATCAGCGAGACCTCACGCTATCTGAATAAACGCTTCACGCGATGTCAAGCCAAATTACCTCATCGTCAGACTTCACAGGCACTCACCTGTTTGACAGTAACTTTACCGACACGCTTGATACCAACAATGGGAGATTTATTAGCTAATTCTTTTTTTTTTTTTATTTGTTTTCCTTTACGGAAGAAATATTTGTTGCTATTCCCGTGTAAGGACTAGTGACCAGAACATGACCTTCCACAAGCGAGGTGTAGGAAAATGTTTAAATCTTTACATATTAATCTGTTTATTTTTTGTTTGTTTGTTTATGTCAATCATCCATCTGTGTTTTGGTAGAAGGCATTGTAGTTGAAGGTTTGAATATTTCTAAGCCTCGATATATAGCAGCTGAAATCGCCCATTGGCTCAGCAAAAGAGGGCACTGCTGCTCCTTAATTATAAGATTGTGCAGCCCAATTTGTAACGAAATCCATGTCTTTTTGGCTGCATATCAACAGAGCTAAATGTCCGCATGCATGACTCTGTGCTTCACTTAGCATGTTATTGCGCATTGCATGCAGTCGAGGTGCGCAATGTGCGGACAGATGGCAGACCTGCTGTGGGGGGTGGGGGGGGGGGGGGCTGGTAACCCTCTGGAGGTACATGGTGCTAAGGTTAAGCAGGGGGAGGTCAACGTTTACACCTCTGCAGCAGCTGCCTGCATCAATGTGGCATGTTCTGGAGTATCTCTCTGCCACCAGTAGCTTTCTTGTTGCTTGCCAAAGCTGTAATTTGGGATAGGGAAGCCAGGCAAGGGCAGGGGATTTGCTGTTAATTGTGGAAATATCTTGTGTACAGTAGCTATAGGATGCTCAAGGTCAATTTGTTTTGCTGCCAATGGAAAATGCCAGCTATTTTCTTCAAAGGTCACCCTCGTGTGTGCGTGTGTGTGTATGTGTGTGTGTGTGTGTGTGTGTGTGTGTGTTTCCAGTGGTTGCATCTTGGATCAGTTTTCTGCAAATCCAGAGCTTGGTGGATGGCCATATAGCCTGGGGATCCTATGGGAATAATCTCCTCCACCGTGTCAACACCTCACTCACAAACTTCGCCCAGCTCGTCTGCTGCAGCCAGTCTGCCAGCTTTCTCTGTATGATCTTTAAAAAAAAAAAAAAAAAAAAAACATAGGCAATGTTTAGGCCAAATAGATGTCAGAATCATTCTGTTTAGATAATCTGCAACTACCTGCCCCCCACCATAGCAAATTGCTAAATGGCTGTGGGGAGGCTGTAAAGCAGCTCAGTAGGATTTTGTCATGATAATGAAAGTCAGAAATCCAAAATGTAGTGGATTCTGGTACAGATCCTACAAGTTCCACCATGCTGCATCGGAAGGAGTCACTGCAAGTGTTACATGTGTCTCTGTGGAGGAATCGGGCAGGATTCTTAAATAAAAATTGGATTTTTGGAGGGAAATTTAATATTTGCATAAAGGGTACAAAAGATGGATAGGTGGTGATGAATAACACTTAGCAGGCATGAATAACATACTTCCACAAAGCTGTTTAAACTCTTGAAAATGGATATATGGATGTGGTACTTCGAAGCTATTACTACATTATTGCGAAACAAAACACTTACTTACTTGGTTCAAATTATTTAAATAAGTCCCTTAAAGCTCTCCCATCATTGTCTTGCAGTTACAATGCTCTGCTCATTCCAAAATTAGGTTTATTATAAGGTCATGAACTGCAAGACTGTTATGAATATGTCTGTTGCCTACTGCTGGGCTTGCCAATACTACTTTATTTCCTTAATGCATGGTTTAAATTTATTTTAAAATATGCATTTATAAACTAATGAACGTACAGATTTACTTTTGCAGAGAGCATGCTTAATTTTACAGAATAGGTAAAATTTGCAAATGATGGCCACAGGGTAGAATCAGCGAGGAGTATTAAAGGATACATGTTCTGCTTCAACTACAAGTCATAGTCTAAACGTAGCTTCAAGCACACTAAAATATTTTAATGTGTTCAGTTATTACAGCTAATGCAAAGAAGACACTTTTATTAAGGGGCATCAGTAGCAGGAGGGAATTATTTGACGCTGGTGTTTATCTTTACTAAATGCTCCCACCTTTCACTCATTTGCAATGTTTGGTATGAAGTTGGGCATGCTGTTTTGTTTAGCCCTTAGGACCAGCATGTTCTCTGCAAACAAAACATTGCTGTAGACATAGTCAATAATTTCACAGGAATTCTTAAAATCACACACTTAATGTGAATGGTATTTATGATGGAATATGCATTTTCAGAAAAGAAGAACCAAACACTTTTAAAAGTTGTAAAAGTTTAGACAAAACATGGGATAAGACTTTGAAGTCATAACTCCAAATAATAGTTACATAGCAGCAGTTACAATGTATGATGAGTTATCATCCTATTCAGAAAAAAAAACAATCTACAATGTGTAGAAGTTACGACATGTATGATAACAGTGAGAAAACAAAACATTCATTTTATTAAAATAGTAAATGGACTAAAAGACAATCGCAATGAATTCATGTCACTTTATTACAAAGTGTAAAATGTCATAATTTACTTGTTTATTTGTGTTCATTTCTGAATTTAGCTATCTTTTTTTTTCTGGACACGACTTAATGAATCCAGAGGACAATCTTAAGTGACTAACAGCCCATTAACACTTTCCCAAGTAGCCAAAATGGTTATAAGGCAAATTAATTGGCAGCAGAAGGAATCGATAGTGTACGAGGTTAGCTAGATTCTATTAAAGTGAAACAGCGATTTACCCAAGAAACATGACTAACGACTTAACTAATGAAGTCTGTGATTGATGCTAATACTGTCAATGCTGTTCCGCTTGCACAAATTGTAGTTGTATTTTCGACTCTCTGTCATACAGGTCACTCAGGATTTGTACGCCTTGAAACTGACTCTGGGGGTGGGGGTGTTATTCTGTTAAGGCACTCGATAGATTACTCACACTAGAATGTTAGTGGAGCAAGTGTGTGGCTATTTTCTGTGGTCATTATGGATCAGAAATATAGTGGATGGTGTCATTATGCATGCAACCCTAATTTTAAGTTTGAGTACAAAAAATATATAAAAATAAAAAAATGTAATTAAAAAAATAAAGTAGAAAAATAATAATAATAATATCAGATGAGTAATGAGCAAAATATTGAGCAAAAAAAAATTATTCAGTAAAATGTTCAGTAGTTCACTACTTCATAAACATGCTGCTTTGAAAGGTCTATTACACAATGCACAGCCATCTTGAACATCTTGACTTTTTATTCTGTGAGGACACCTTGTTAAATATTTAACTCATAGTTAATGGCAAATGGCAAAACCCAAAGCAGTTAATTTGCCTGAAGCCCTACGAGCGAACGCTTTTGCCTTGATTCTGTATAAATGCTGCTGTATTTGGGAGTATATTCCACACAGGGATGGACGGGCATCTCCATCATGATGTGCTCCATCGCCCTGCCCTGTGATTTCTGGGACTGGACCCAACCTCCTCATGGCCCAACACTGAATACGCAGCCACGCAGAAGGAATGCATTTTTCTCATCTGTGTTTCTGACATTCCGCTGTCGGCACTGTGTTCAATTCTCTGATTAATATTGTTGTTAAAACACAATTTGGTTCTTTGATAATAAATACATTTTCCAGTGTGACAAAACAATAATTTAAGTAATTTAAAATACAATATGTATATTGACTTTAAACTTCTATTAAAAAACATACTCAAAGATAAAAATAATTATTATTGAATAGTGAGTGTTTATTAGTTTTTAATTGAAGCTTACATTGTTTGTATCACTGTACACTTTCATACATTTTAATAGTTTACTGACGCAATGGAGGTTACATCTGTATACATACAGTATAGTACAGGGATATGTATACTGTACATATGTATAGTTCTTAAGGGTTAAACCAGTAACTCATATGTGTGAAGATCAGCTCTTTCAACCGCTACACCATCTGCTGTGCAAAGCGTGAGGGAGGTGTGAGGGAGCAAAAATGCCGACTATCTGGCAGGGAGCTGGGAGGGAGCAAAACAATGGACTGTCTGGCAGGGAGCTGAAAGGGAGCAAAAACATGGACTGTCTGGCAGGGAGCTGAAAGGGAGCAAAAACATGGACTGTCTGGCAGGGAGCTGAAAGGGAGCAGAAACATGGACTGTCTGGCAGGGAGCTGGGAGGCAGCAAAAACGTAGACCATCTAGGGGTCCCCGAGGACCGGGCAGAGAAACATTGTCACAAGAGGTATACCTTGGGGAATTGTGCAATGTTATGCACTACTGAACTGTGACATTTAATTATGAAGTCTTGTAAACTGTATTAAATTTTTTAACGTTTCGGAAAAGAAAAAAAAAATCACCCCCAAAACCACTCCTCATCCTTTCTCCTGCTTTCACAAAGCCAAGGCTACGTGTCCCACAGCGAGGAGGGGGAATCAACATGAAATTAAACAACAGAGTTGCCAGCAGCCATGATTGGTTCCTATTGTGATAAAAGTACATGATCTATAATAATAGTAATAATAATAATAATAATAATAGGTACACAAAAATAAATACCTCACCTAATACTTCAGCCAGTGCTATGTGTAACAAACTAAGGAGTTACACAGAAAGCTAATATTTATGTTGTATTGCCTATTTCAAACTTCAAGTGCATCCCATACATCTACTTCAGCACTCAGATGGGCATTTTGCATGTGGAAATATGACAAAAATTTACATTAAATTCCCCTGGAAAAACTGACTTTACATGGTCTGCCAGCCAGATGTTATATGGACTTAGAGGGAACAACCATAATCAATACCTTAATGCAATCAGAACCAACATAATTCAAATATCAAATATTCACAGAAAGCTTGATGCCATTTAGGTAATTTTAGCATTACTGCTGAGTCACAACATATCCGTCCATCCATTTTCTGCACCCGCTTGTCTTATGCAAGGTCGCGGGGGGGTCCCAAGCCTTTCCCAGAATCTACGGGGGGGAAGTGCAGGGAAGAACCCAGGATGGGGCACCAACCCCCTGAGTCATAACTGAGTCATAATATTACGTAAAAAAAAATATACAATGTCTTTGAGAAATATTTGTGAGTCAACACCGTCATATGTTCTGAACATTTATCTGAGGATGATATGTTGAAATGCAGATTCTATTTTAGGTGAGTAATTTTTAGAGATGTCGGTTTAGTGTGGCGTGTGGAAATGACGCATGACACAGGACTGCATGATATAGAAGAATATTCTTAGTTTTTGGTGATATGTCACATAAGCGTTTTGTTGCTCGGACAAAAAAAAAAATACCCACACTGTAAGGTTTTTGGCCCCATAGTTCTGGAGTCAAAAAGCCAGAGGGAAATAGGCCTGCCGATTAGAGGACGGTTCCAGAATGACGTATGACGGAGAGGACTCAAGTGTGGATGATTTGTGGCATTCTGCTTTCAGTGCAAGGCTGGCTCACCCCCAAACAAGATGCCAGTTGCGATCACTTGTGGCCAGTGCACTTTCAGAAGCACATATTGATGAGAAAGTTAATTACAAAAATCCGCCTTAATCCAACTGCAGCTATTCAAACTGAGCGCTGTTGGAGATGGCATGGTATCTGTAGCTGACACTCTACATTGCTAAGTCTGGGGATAGCACATAATCTGGGCAAGGATGATTCTGGGGTCCCTCACACTTTTTCGGTCCACGGAACCGGGAAACAGCGTACTATGTACCGCACATGAGCGATAATCCACAAGGTTACCAACGAAAAAGGGAATGTGACCTCTTTGACAAAGCCCAGTGCTGGTGGTAATCTCTAGGTGGAGATTTATTTGCTGTGCAAGTCTTTTTCTCCTGCAAAAAGAAGAGACAGTATTGTCAGCACACTCAGACAATTAACTCACAGGCGTATATGGATGAGGCTGGCTTTGCCTGGCTTGTGAGGATAAACACTGACCTGGAGAGTGCTGGCCCATCGTGTCACGTTTTACTTAATTGGCAGGAGCTCTTTTTCCGTTTATTTTCAGGTCCACGTTACAGTGCTACAGATGATGAAAATCCAAAACCTTTTTGCAGATTTGATGGGCATCTGCTGAACAAAAAGATATGTCTCTTATGAATGCTACATTTTGGTAAATAGTGCATATATAATGAATGCACTTGAAAAAGAACAAAATGATAATTTTCAATACCTGGATTATAGTTATTTTGTCGTGTCATGCATCATATTTATTATTTATTTATCCACGTTAAAAATTAAACAACAATTCTTCCAAGAATTCTGCACTAGGTAATTGTTTTCTGTGAATGTTCTCATAAAAAAAATATATTTTTTTTTTCACGGGGAGGATGTTTTTACATATTATCAACATCAAACACTGAGTTGTCAGACAGCTTTACAATGAATTGATTTACACTGCCTTATAAATATTCCTAGTTCCAGGAAAATAAACTGTACATTTCCACACACACTGTAAAACAGTGTAATACTAGCTCAATCAAAAGGTCGGGCATCTATCTGTCCAATATGCTGTCAGTCTGAAATAAAAAATTTATTGTGCCTGCGGTGTGTGGCCATTAATGTTATGTACCTCGATAACTACTGATATAATCTATGAATTAGAATCCTAATGATTTAATGCTATTAGGCTACGTTTAATGTAGCTACTTTTATCTCATGCATGTGCATTTTTTGACACTAAGAGTATTGCTTTTTCTGATAATAAAGAGATTATTTTTCTGAAAAAAATTTATACACAAACTTGCCAAGATCATTTAACAATCATTATTATTTTTCATAGTTAATGGCCCTATCTGCCTTTCTGATCATAATAAAAAGAATAAATCCTGCATAGCCTGGTTTAGTAAGGCTGTGCATTTGTCTTATTATGTAAAACCAAACAGTGATATCAAATTGCAATTTGCAGAGTCCAGACAGTCATCAGGCTATGCTGTAAGAAATATGACTAATTCCATGCCTAAAAAATATAACATTAATAAATATTATGATAGAGTATGTCAAATGTCTGCTCATAGGTAATGGCATATTCATCGTTTACCTGTTCGTTATAACTTGTTGCCAAGTGCTTAGAGTTAGAGTAATGTTTCTCAATCCTGCTCCTCGAATACCTGCTCCTGGAGTACCTGCTACAGGAATACCACCTAGAGTACCTGCTCCTGAAATACCTGCTACGGGAATACCACCTAGAGTACCTGCTCCTGAAATACCTGCTACGGGAATACCACCTAGAGTACCTGCTCCTGAAATACCTGCTACGGGAATACCACCTAGAGTACCTGCTACGGGAATACCACCTAGAGTACCTGCTACGGGAATACCACCTAGAGTACCTGCTCCTGGAGCACCACCTGGAGTACTTGCTACGGGAATACCACCTGGAGTACCTGCTCCTGGAGTACCTGCTATGGGAATACCACCTACAGTACCTGCTACGGGAATACCACCTAAAGTATCTGCTACGGGAATACCACCTGGAGTACCTGCTCCTGGAATACCACCTGCCGTCACTCGGGCCTGACCTTAATTTGCATCAGGTGTTTCTTAATGGCCTAATAATGGTGGTAGGTTGTAAGCAGCAAGCAACTTTCTGACAGGTGGTGCCCCAGGAACTGGACTGAGAAGCACTTGCTTATAATATATTGAATAGATGTATACTTTAGACTGAACTATCGACAAAGACATCTTAAAATAGGGCCATTTACTCAACATTGGGCAAACTACAATAACAGAATGCGTGAGTGAGAGAGGGTTTGTCCACCTATATGGTTCTGACTCTTTTAAATAGCTAATATTTAATAGTCAGTTTTGCTGTCACATGTACTCTGAAGAACAAAGTGGGATTCTCATGCTCCAATTGCAGGGTGGGGGACAGGTGTATGTGGAGACAAACAACAGCGCAAATAAGGGACATATAAGAGTCTTCTACCATCACAGAGCATGCTGGTCTCTCACAGGACACATCTGTTCTCCTCCTAGGCCTATCCAAGGTGGTGTGACCATAATTAGGCCTGAATAATGAATCAACACACTGCATGAATAATCATTTGTAAAATAAAAGTAATATTTCCTACTGTACACACGTTAATCAGATTTTTTTTATTATACAATAGAATAAAATGATAAAGACCAGACAGCTGAAAGAGGAGGAGACTGTAAAACCAGAAGGACTGTCTGCCCCTGTAGATGATGCTTTTATCACTTTGTCAGGGTAGTGTTCCGACTTTGTACCCTCCTGTTGAGAATTCCTTCTGCCGTCCGGATGTATCCACTGATGGGACCAAATAAATATGACCTGTTTCAAAATAGACCAATGTGTGTGGAAAACAGTGTGGAAAATGGCATAGCATGTAGCAACCCCATGACATATTATCCTGTTATGAGCTCTATAAATAACTCTGAGATTAATAGTTTACATTTTCAGGGTGCATATAATTTTTACTAATTAGTTCTACAGAAGCACTAGATGACTCCAGGTTTGATTAAATGTTAATTTGAACTTCCATAAAACCGTATCTTAAAAATAATGAGGATGTCTGGTTATGTACGTAGCCACTGATGACCAGTGAAAGGTTTCCACGATGTCAAGAAAACGAATTCCAAAAGGCGGCCTTCTCGGAGCTGTGGCTGTACCGTGTTATTTACAGTGAGCCCCGCGATTCCGGCTCCTTCACGGCTGGCTAAGCATTTTTGATATCTGACTGTCTACCAAGGAAACACAGTAAATATTGAGGGGGGCCCGGATGAACCGAAATGGCCAAGACCTTAATCAACCCAACGGCCACGAATTACGGAAACTGCAGCAGGACCCAGTTTTGACGTCAAGCCAGGGAAGCTCTACACTTGACCAGTCTGGTCTACATCTTTTCCATCCATCAACTCATCTGGCTGGACTTTACATCTGCAGCAGTTATGACAACAATGCTACCTACTGTCAATACTGTACAAATTTTGTACCCAAAGTTAGGTTGGGTGATGTTACATTAGGTTAGGTTCACTTCGGTTTGGTTCAGTAAGCTTTTATTATTTTCCTTAAGAGAAATTTGTCTTGGACATTCAAGAGAACACATGCATTCCGGTCAGATATATGTCACTTGCACTAAAAACATCGCACATAAAATTACACAAATGCCCTACATCAAAATATAACGCAGATAGCTATGCCCAGAAACTCACGGGGAGCATAAGACTACAAAGAATTGGCCACTCATGTTGGCATACAAACCTCAGCTAAACCTAACCCTATGGATGGGATATCTCCCTGTATCTGGCAGTACCTTCCCAGAATAAAAGGGTTATGTATATTTTGATTCATTCCCTTGACATTTTAGCCTTCGGCATCATGCTTTAAATTTTCATAAAGCGCGCTGAGCTCTGTATTATGTTTAAACTGTCATTTCACTTTCGGCCTCGACCAGGATTTCGTTAAGGTTTTTATTATTTTTTTTCTTTTTTCAAAGCGTCCTAGCTGTGCCCTCGTTTTTTAACTCCCTCAGTTTATAGATAATTAATCCCACGGGTGATAGATTTGAGTCTACAAAGGTTTGAAAAAAATGTTTTAACTTTCCCCTCAAACATTTTCCAGGGATTCTGCTATGATGGAGAGAATGGTTTTGTCGACATATATATTCAATTAAGGCACACGTGGCTAATAAGATGCAGATGTCCTATAATGGAATTCTAGTTTGTAAAAGATGGCAGGTGATTCAACTTGAGTTTTAAATAAACAATAATAAATAAATAAACAAGGAAAAACACTCATGTCAGAACTGTCATTTCTGAATTATTATTCTGCTTACTGTGCAGGGCCGGCCCACCCTATAGGCGGTCACCCAGGGCAGCATTTCATTAGGGGGCGCTAAAGAGCAAAAACATTTTACCTCTAGCTGCATTCCCTGACCGTTACAATTATTTACAGTCATTTTAATTTTAATATTTCAGTACATCCTCATACTCTTGTGAATCAGACATAAGCTAGCTAGTTAGCAGCCAGATACCCTGTGCTACTGAAACATTTTTAATATAAATGGATTGACAAAATTTTTTTCTACTGCTCTGGGGGGTGGGGGGGGGGTGCTAAGCCCAATCTCACCCAGGGGGGGCGCCAGAACACCCTGCACCGCCCCTGTTACTATGCTGTGGTGACAACAAGACTACATACATCTTACACAGTAATTACAAACATGGGAAGATGAGAGGTAATACCCATACTGATATGACTCAGAATGTCCTTGGGTAAACTTATATGAGCTAACGTAAAAGAGAACTGTCACTCCGGACCCTTCTGCTGTGTGGTTTCCCCGTGGTGGAATGAGCTACCAGACTGAAACCAGTCATCAGACTCTCTGACCACCTTCCAAAAATTGCCCCGAGACCCACCAGCGACTACACACTCCTCTGCTAGCCTTATACCCCTCTAGGTTCCCTGATGGCTCTTAAGGTTGTACTTCTGGTCCTTGGATAGTCTTATTAGGTTCTTGATTTGTTAGCTGTTGTTGTGTACTTCAAATGCTACTTATGCTTACAGCTGGGCATTCACTGGAAGCTCAGTCTGGCTGCACTCTTTGACAGCACATATTTTTGTAATGTGCTCTTCGTCTCACTTTGGGCAAAAGCATCTGGTAAATAAAAGTACATTTAAAAATGTAAATACTAAATAAGGTGTAGCTGGTGGGACTCTTTTAGGAGAAGCTCAGGTGTGTAGGTTAATGCACACAGCATCATGGGTAGTTTAAAGGTGTAAGCCTTGGAGGAGTTAATTTGATACATCCTCAGATCAAATGGACTCCCACAAAAGTGGTGTCCACTGTGACGGGTTTATCGTGTTCACCTAAATTCTAGTTACTGTAAGTTCCTGATTACATTTTCTCTAAGCATTAAGTCGATGATTTATTCTTTTGAATTGACTGTGCCGAAAGGCTGCCGCTCTTGACGGATTGCTTTCTCCCAGGATGTAAAATGTTTGCTAGCCGACATGACAGAGGAGACATTTTCAGATCATAAGAACGTAGGTGACATTGATCGTGTTTGAGCGAGAGTGCTTTACCCATAAGCCCTTGCTACTACACTCAGTTGACCCCGGTAAACTTTCACACTCATATATTTTGTAACAACCAAAATATATGGAGGTGTATGTAGCATAGTAAAACTTCAGAGGGACATAGATATATGGTGAAATCTGCAAAAAAAAATTCATTTAGAAGAAAAAAAAACGGAAAATGCCAAATGTTCACAAATTGCACCATAAATTGTGAAGATTTTGCAAGGTCCAACTAGCCCTTTAAAGATATCTGTAAGCAGTCTGAAGTCCTGGACATCAAAGCCTCATTTCTGAAGTGCCCGGCAACAAAACCACAAAGAATCAAAAATGCTTTCATTGCTTTCCGGCTGTTCGACAAAAATTCCAACCGGACTCATCGCCAGAGTGATTTGTATTTTTTCTTAAAAGGAGAAAACTTATGAGGACCATAAAACATTAAGAGCACATCCAATTTTCATGCGAGCCACCCGACACGTGGTAGAGTCAAAGCAATATCCACGGCTAAAAAGCCCACGGCGTCATAATTTCATAACTATCTCTGGCATGAAGAAGTAAAACAGCAGAGACATGAAGGCTCAGCCTGATATTTTTATGGTCTGTCCCCGTACTGATTTTATACGTTTTGATTTTATAAGCCATTCGTTGTATATAAGCATGACGATCTGAGAACCCACCTTAGATCTTAATTCACGGTATATTCTCCCTAGTGATGTCACTTGATTGTTTGGTAAGAAGTGCCTCATTCATTGCGTATAAGCATGGCGGTCTGACAACACATCTTAGATATTAAATCTGCGTATATTCTCCGTATTTATGTAAGTTGATTGTTTGGTCAGGCATGCCCCCCAGCCCCAGCCATCACAGTCCGGGCAGGCAGTAGCGCGATTCCCCCAGCGGTTAGCGGACAGCGGCACGAACACGGCACAGCGCCGCGCACATCAGGTCCGGATAAAACAAAAAAAAATAAATAAATAAAAAACACGCACATAGGAGGCTGCGCCGCGCCGAGGGAGCAAGCGAGTCGGCGAGAGCTGCGCCCGAGCACTGGGAGGCACGTCGCCGATGTGATGTCTGCGGTGATCACACTTATTTCCCCAGAGAGCGCTACTCCGAGGATCAGCCTGCGGATTCCATTTACTAAAAATAACATGGCAAAGCATTATTACTACAACAATGTGTAACGCCAGTCAGCTGCAGGAGACGAGATATGAGAGCAGCCGGAGTTTGGTCACTGGATGCTTTCTTGTAAACACACTCATGGAATCTCTTTCTTTCTTTCTTTCTTTCTTTCTTTCTTTCTCCTTGTATCGCTGTACTTCTGGGTAAGTTGTGTAGAAGATATATGGCCATTTTTTAATTATTATTATTCAGTATCTCATATTACAGACGCTTCATAATCACATCCTGCTTAGCAGTTGGTTTCTTTTGAATAGGTTTCCCATAAGTTACTGTTTTTTTCCATTTATACTACTGGATACTTTCCCAGAAACTGATTCTTAAGGGTAAAATCCTCAAGGACAACTTTTGTGGGACAGCTCATTCCAGTCTTAGTTGTTTCAGTGGAAAAGCTCACTTTTTCAGTTCTTCTTTAGAAAACTGAAAAACTGAGGGAAACCATCTCAAATTACTGCAGTGAGGCATAAAGAAAGATAAAGTAAATGATAACATAACTGTCGCTCAGGAGAAATACGATAAACAGTTGCTACTTTGCTACAGTGACAGAAAAACAAGCTCTCACACAGACTCTCTATTCTGAAAATGAAACTCATTTTAATTATGGAATTGCTCAAGCTGGTGAAGAATGAGTTTTCGGTTAACCATTAAATTAAAAGGCTCCATTGTAAATGAATCGCACACCAATTTCACAATTAATGGGCTCAGAACATTCTAAACTTGAGTTTGGTCAGGGCTATCTTTACATCCATCCATCCATTTTCCAACCCGTTTATCCTGTTCAGGGTCGCGGGGGGTCCGGAGCCTATCCCGGAAGCTACGGGCACGAGGCAGGGAAC
>JAODKL010000051.1:3177176-3207432 GCA_026780765.1 Petrocephalus schoutedeni
GGGGGGGCGAGGGGGGGTGGGGGCTTTGATGGTGGACAGCATAGCCCCTAAACCCACCAGCAAGGAAAAAAGAAAATCGACTGCAAAACATAGATTTTGCAAAACAAATAAAATGTAGAAAAATAATGGATGAGATCTGGAATTGCAATTGCAGAAGACCGCATTGAACAAACATCGAAGTGACCTTTCGATCCCGCGTTCCAGAGTTCCCTTCGAACAAATAACTCAATCAGTAAACTCTGTGTGCTCTATCTGTACATTGGTGATTTAGGATGACCCGAAGTATAAAATAAAATAGATTTCGCACTATCAGGACGATTGCTGTTTAAATTGTTCTGCACTCTCTATGACCAGGAGGAAATGCAATTAGTCTGACCAGAATTAATTTGTACACTCTATTTCTGTCACAAATATGTTTGCGGGACGAAGAGGGTATTTGCATGTCCGGGGAAATGTGAAACTTCAATTAAAACCAAGCGGGACCTGGTTGATCGTACCTTTCCTAGGGGAAATGAATGAAAGTTCAGCCCTGGGTAAGAGATGAAGTCATTTCAGACGTCCATACAAGAGAGCCGCGTTTGAAAATGAAGAGAACGGAACGGCGGTGCCTGGGATTGCAAAGGCAGAAAGGTAATGCTCCATTTTTTGCGTGGTAATTTGGAAGAATCTCTTCAGAATGACAAGGGAATTCCGGATGTTAAATAAGGGGTTTTGGGTAAACAAACAAATGAATAAATGACCAACCAAAGGGATTTGCTGCTTTTGAAATGAAATCGAGCAAAACCAAGACCTTAAATCAGGTTTTCCTTTTTTGTGATGATGCCATTATGTGAATAAATCTGAACATCTTAACTTTAAAAAGTTAAACAAAATAAAATAAAACAAATCCTTCAGTCGAAGGGCTCCAAACAACTGTTTTACAAACTCAGGGTTATGCAGCATGGTACAGTTTTAATTTTGCACCATTTTTAATGGAAATTGAAAAAAAATGCAAAGCCATTTCTTTTTTTTCTTCTTTGAATGCAGGCAGTAAGGGTTTTGCTGGTCCTGGTGAGTGCTGACGGATGTAGGTGTGAATACCTCTTACCTCTCACAGGACCATAATGGTCTTAGAAAATAACAGTTTAAAAATCTCTTTTCACGCCATTGCAAGCAAGATTTCTGCAGGTTACATTTCTGTTCTGCATCTTCTCTACATGTGAGGGTTTTAAACTTTTTAAAACAAGATTTCTTTTATTAGTTGCACATTCTCGAGACATTCACGTTTTCCAGCTAGCACTTTATTACCTTTTTTGAAACTATCATAGAATAATGTTTAACTTCCCCAATAACAGCATTTTAAAAGAAGTCTCTTTGGTAAATTATCTTAAATTGCTTTAAAGAGCTTTGTGGCATGCTTTCTTGTGTTAATGTGCTGCACTAAATAATCGTTCATTGATTACTTGAAAATGGGCACTCAATATGATAAAATCATCAGAAACATTAGTAATACCTCCTTTGGTGTGACTGGCATCCGGTACAAAGCGTCCCTGCCCCTGCCTTGCGGCCTGTGCGTCTTGGTAACAATGCCTGTGGTGTACTGTGGGCTTAATGGTATGATGTGATGGAACTTTATTTGGGGGTGGGAGTGGGCATGGGCTTTTTAAAAGCAGAGTGTGTGTGTGTGAGGGGGGGGGGAGTACGAACTATTGCTGTTTCATGTCTCCATGGGGAAAACACACATGACGTGCAACAGCACTTCAACTCCGGGTGCTGAGGAAGCTTTAGCACCTCCTCTGGTTGTTGGAGGTAATGCAATGTCTGAGTACTGTAGGGCAGCGTCCCCATGCCTACAGTTTTCATCAAAGACAAACATAGCGTTACGTTAGCGTTATGGCTCAGAGATGTTCGTGGCTACCGATGCTACGCAAGAACTTTAGTAAAGGGTATCATTTGTCCTGACTTCCAGCGCCCTGAGTACGAAACATCTACCCGGGGTTTGGGGGATGAGAGAAGAGGGCCAAAGACTGGGTTCTAGATCAACAAACAGGTCAAGATTAAGTGCACACATCACATGACTTTGCCCTAGGACATCCGCACCTCCTTCAGTTCACCTAGCAACGCAATACCAACATCAACACGCAGTACATCAATTAAAATACGAACTTGCAATGACTGATGACTCATTTAACAATACATTTTTGCTGCCAATACCTTGTGGCGATTACTGTATGGTGCTTTTCTTCCCCAAATTTAACTGAATTCTAAAAGTGCATATCTTCTTTGCATTTACAGGCAGTTGCCATGACAATGTCTCCATCTATTTTACAGAAATATCGGGGCTGATCTATGACTCATAATAGACTGAACACATTAACAGTTTTTTTCTTCCTGTTGGAGTATTTTTCTACCTACGCTTTTACTATAGATATTCAACATTTCTGTTCCAATCTGCAAATCCTTCTGGCAATTTTCTAATCAGCACCATCTATGTTGTTGTTTTTTTTTTTTTTTTTGTTCTCTGATGCTTCCCGACTAATTCAAAGGCATGGAAATCAGTATTATGCGGCTGCCGGGAGACCAGATACGTTCATGTCGTCGTACTAGAGTCGCGGTTCAGAGATTCTGAAGCCTTTCAGGAATTTCGCATGGCTAGCTTTGACCTCGAAGTACGCGCGGGAAAACCCAGCGCGGGGGTGGGGGAGGTACCCTTCTGTTTAACCTCATTTGTCACGGTTAATCTGCTCCGCTGGACAGATCTTACACGCGTCACATGACTCGAGATCCGTGTTCCTCCCCGCTCTCCGCTCATCTACCGCCTGACGCCGGTGCTGACGTTGGGGTTTCTCGAGAACCCCCATCAGCTGACTCCTGGGGTGCGGTCCGGGGCGTCCCTTGACATCTCTCGGTTTTGCCCTATGTCACCAAATCATATGGACTCCCAAATTACAGACACTAATATTCAGTGATGGCCATTTATCTATATAGCTCTCCCAGTCACCGGGAAGCGAGATGAGATGTTATACTAGACATAACTCCTGCCTACTCCACCTCCCACAGCTAAAATATTACTGCTGCACACGTTAAGCACATACATACTTCATCTCCTCCTTCTCTGGGTAATGAAGCTCCCAAGGGCTCAAACGCTTATCGTCATATATCTTTTAGTAAGATTTAATTAAGACCTGGAATCACAGGTGATTTCTCCACCCACTCAATTAAAAGTATCGATTTTGTAATCCACAGCCAAGGAGCCTTTTGCCACCCCCCCCCCCACCCCATCTTTTTTCTTGAGTCGTATTTGGCCCGGGAATCGCAGCCTCATCACAATCCCTGGCGTAAAGCTGGAGCTGCTGCTTTGACTAATGCCGGGCTACGTAGCCGAACCCAGGTGTGGCTCTGCGGGCGATATCGCTGAGCACAAGTATATTTCTGTCCACTCCAGGCCCGAAATTGATTCGGCCAGAGGGAGGAAGTAATGATTGATGATTACCAACGGCCATCTGCTGCCAGTGCAATTTGCGGGGCGACCGTGCGCGGTATCGATGCTTCAGGAGCGCCGCGGCTCAAATGGGTGTCACTGTGTCACGGCAGGCCGGCCAGAGAAAGAGCTAAAGGAACAGGGTCTCAGCCACGTCTCCACCCCACAACGCCGACGTGGGGAGACCGTGTGTGACGACTCCAGGCGCGAATATCAGGGAAAACATTCTTCACACCCATTAGACTTTCTTCCATGGTTTAAGGTTGTATAAAAAAAAAGAAAAAACAGCAAAAGTTTGTAAATTCTGTTTTAGTTACTCAATCACAAAAAGGAAACTCTTTTTTTAAACTTCCTGACTTTGATTTTTGCCAGTGCGGTGGCTTCCAAGATATAATTAGGGACGTGCTGGTAATTCGTATTATTCATTTGTGACTTTCAAATAAAAGCCTTCTACACGCAAGACAAAAAAGACTGGGGAAAAAAAACAACCAAGCAAGTGAAGAAAAAAATTTGCATGTTAGATGACATAATGGTTTAGAAAAAGAACTGTAGTCATGTGATCTGGAAGTCTAAGAGCTAAATACCAGGGCTCCATCTGTTGTTAGGTCAAGGAAGAACAACTTGTTTCCCTGCTCGATGATTCTTGAAGAATTTCAGTGCTGTCTTTATGGTACGTGAGGTCTTTGATTACAGGATCATCCAGGCCTGTACCTAGAACTTTTGTGCCCCCAGGCAAATATCGTCCAATTTTATGCATAATTTCACACATAATTTTACATATTCAAGTGTTGGGACCCCTGAATTTGCCAGGGCATCTTAACCACTCTGACACCCCTAACAGCACTAAATTCATATACTGCTTCACATAAAAGCAAAACCGTCGCTTCCTACCTCCGTTCGCCTTGTTTTCAGCTCTTTGCCTTCTCTGTTCCTTACCTGCATGGTTTGGTATATAATGGCCAGCGATTCTCCTCACGACACGACTCCAGATTTATCCCCCCGTGTCTCTCCTCCTGGCTCCCGACTCCCGGACGGCTGAGCCTGATTTGCTGTCACTGGTTGTTTATGAGTGGATGAGTCATTTTTCACTACCTTTATATAAATTTACCCCAAGAGAGATTACTTATTTATTTTAACTAAGCGGGTCACCCCACTGGAGATGCTATCGGACTTCCACTAGTGAAATAAAAAAAAAGCAAAAACAAGCAGACAAAAACTATATTAATTTTACTTTTATGCACCTTCTCAATATTTCATTGAGTGTGATTTTCTTTTTTTCTTTACAAAACCGTAGTAGTCCTTTGACCCAGTCAAAATGAAAAATTAGAAAGTGGGGTTATTATTAGTATAGTATAGTATAAGTATAGATTTGCGATCAGGTTCTTTGTTTTTCATATTTCACATTCTGCTAGCTGAACCATATGATGAAACTCTCAGCCACGATGCTGATACTGTTGTAGGTTTGATTCTACTCGTCGACGTGTGCTCCTCACAAACCGCAACGCATTACACTGTGCACAGAGGATGGTGTAACTGTATCTCACACAATATATGGTGATTATAGGAAGTGTATCATCACATTTTCCAGCCAGTCAAAGACAAAAAAAAATACTTTACTGCAATATCTGGAGCCCAATATTCTGTAATATCTGCAAGACATCGACTAGAGTCTGAGAAGCCACAATGCCACTCTGTAAAGATTGGCTACACTGCAGAAACAGCTTATTGTTATGATTAAACATGAAATGAACCAGAATCAATAACTCAGATTTAACTGATTGTAATATAGTCCTCTCTGTGATCCTGGTTAGGAGTACCCAGAAGATGAATAGGAAATAGTCGAGACCTGCCATTAAATACAGGCGTTAAAGACCATTTTTAATGCATGCCATTAATACTGTATTTATTGTCAATGTCAGTTCTGCATTCTACCTTAAATTTTACCTTATATATTATTACCTGACAGCTTAAACATGTAAAGATTTGTTTTCTGTAAAAAAGTGTGCACGCGTGCTGATTGCTCGTTTAAATATTATTCTATTGTGACCTTTATAAGCTCATAAAGTCTTAGCTGCCTGCAGTAGAATGAACAAAGTAACATTCGATATTGATATTGTTTTATTGGAAAGCAGAAGAAGGATATTGTCTCATTTCGACGCTTATGAAACACCTATCTGGACATCTTCACTCTCAGAGCGAACCAATCTGTAAGACTCGCCGGCAGCTCAATATATAGTTAGCTATCATTTCGACCGCACCAACTGGATGCCAGGAACAAAATGTAACACATCTGGTGAAATGCACCCGTCTTAATAAAGAACACTGTCATATTTCATGGTATGTTTACTCTGTAACTTCAAGGGTTCCGTGCTTCTCAGTTGATTAACAGTTTCTGCCTGTACCCGTAATACAGGGTACGGGCATGTAACCACACAGTGAAATTACATGTTTGAACCTATCCATCCATCCATTCTCAGAAATTGTTTAGGGTTGCGGGGGGTCCAGAGCCTATCCCTGAGGCTATGGGCACACAACAACCCAGGTTGGGGGGCCAGCCCATCGCAGGGCACACTCCATGCACTTCAATTAACCTCAGCGTGTTTCGGGACTGTGGAGGGAAACCCCACAACGACACAGCATGCAGACTCCACACACATTGAACTTGGATGGAGTATTTGAACCCTCCCTGAATTTTGTTTGCTGTTCACAGCCAGTTACCAAAATTTGAAACCCCCCTCAACTTTTGGCCCCCGATTGGTGACGCCTATAATATCTATGAGGTCTTCACTCATGTATTACACCACAGCCATGTATAAAACGCTTTTGGGCGACTCTGCTGTCAAAGACACTATATAAAAATGAATTGCATTGAATCAAACCTCAAGCCCACTAGCTAAGAATCCGGGTCATCCACATGCTGGGGGAAGAGACATCACGAGGCCAACCCCCCCCCCCCGCTGGAACAATACTGCTCAGGTACAGCTGACTAAGGCAGTACCTAGACATGACATAAAGGCATGAGTAATTGCAGGGGCCCAGGCGGCCTCATTAAATTTGGTAGTACAGTCCCTCTGAACATGTGCACATTCATCAACGCGGAATTCACATGCACGGCACTGAGTACTATCCCAGCATGCACTGGGCACACAGTGGATGAGCACCCAGGACAGGTATGGCAGTCTGTCACAGACCAAACGCTCTCACACACTAAGGACTAAGTTAGAGACATCAATTTGGCTAACTGAGTGTTTTTGGACAGCAGGATAAAACTGGACTATTTGGAGGGAACCAGTCCGAACATGAGGAACACCGTACTCCAACAGGGCCAGAGTACCAGGATGAAGTATTAAATGAATTGACAAAGTACTGTAAGCAAAGCATAAGCTATTATGAAGAATTTCACGAGAAGGAAGAGCTTTCGCAGATTGCGTTCCGTAAGCAAGGGAATTGCTGAATTTAGCTACTCTTATCAGCGTTATGATGCTCTTTTTTATTTGCTTTCATTTTTAAGCTCCACGTGCATCTCGCATATTTATCTTCCACGTATTCTGCCAGCCATTTCAAGACAGCCCAGATAAAAAATTAAAGCGGGTTTTACCCATTAATAGTAGGACAGTTCAAGGGTACAACTGCGGGACTCCCCCCAGGGGTGTTAAGCAGTCACTTTCAAGTGATGTTTGTTTTCATCTTTGCACATTTGTTCAGTCGCTGCACCCTCAAGCCATAAGCTAAAACGATTAACCTCCTCAGACTGGCCAATAATGCAGTACGGCTATTGCCAGACACAAACCTATGAATGCTCTCTTAGATCCTCTTATGCACAGCATCGGAAACCAGCTGTAACAACGATTCAATTAAAATTCTGGTATCAACTGGAATAGTTACAATTTTTTCTTGTCCAGGTAAATGGCAGTTCAGTTCCAGCTAGGTACTATCAAATGTTATATGGTTCCAGTAGCTTGGTAATAGTCAGGGGAGTAGCTAGCTATATTCTGCCCCCCCTGACAATATGTCATCTTGGGGGCCCCCATCTTCCTTACATTTATATGGGCTCCTGTAAAGTGCCAACCCCAATCTGTCAGGGTATCCATGCCCCCCCGACACCCATGACCATATCAGTAAACCTTAGCCCTATCTGTACTTTCCCATTAAACAAACTCAATTGACTTTATTGACCTCATCTTGTTTAATTCTGAGTTGACCTGTGCTGACCTTATTCTAGCCCCCCCCCCACCTGATCTCCCTCCTCACACAAGACATATTGCCTGCATATCATGCCTTTATACCATTTATTTACATATTATGACATATGTCAACAGAATCATTCTCTAAGGGTTACTTTCTGATTTCTGAATCAGAAAGGTAGGGAGAAAAAAAAACATATTCCAGTGACAGCTTAAATAGTCCGTATATAAAGCTGCATTCGCTCGGAGAAAAAAATATATTCTGGAGGCGGGTGGATGTCACGTCGGGTGAAGTGAAATCCCAGAAGTGCAAGTACATAATCTTCAGGCAGGAGAGAAAATGTGAAGAACCTGTTTGATCTTTTGTCAGGGATTATCTATCAGAGAGGAGAAATGTCAGCCTCTGCGAAGGAGCCAGACTGAATCTGAGAGTCAAAAAATAAATTAGTTTAAAAACTGCTAATATATCGCGCGTCTGGCGATAACAAAGAGGCTATGCACTTTGTCTTAACGAGGAAAAAAAAAGTTAATAACCTAGGTTTCGTGTCCTGCTCTTTTTTTGTATGTGATTATATGTTTGCGAATATGAATGTTTCAGCAAGTAACTATGTTCTAGAAAGTTCTAGGACCACATGACCTCTATAGGGCTTAGACAGTGTGCACCGTAAATACAGGAAGTAGATTTATGTCCTTCCCCAGAGGTGCGGTGTGAGATCAGACCTTAAAGCTGCACTGTGTACCAAATCGGTAGAAATACGCAATTCGCCGAAAGACAGGAAAACCCAATAAGGCCCGGGTAAGACCCAGGCAGCTGGTGAAAAGTGGCACAGTTATTTATAACGAAACCGACTAAAACATAAAGACGCACATCTCATATACCACAGCCTGCATTACACCTATATCACTCCCTATATTCTTCCTTACATTACAGCCATTTCCTGTAGCTATGAACTTCATTGGCTGCCTATTTCACGGGTGCATGACATTGCTAGCTCATTAGCCTGATGTTTTTTTCTAAGCTTCTGTGCTTTGTATGAACTCAACAGGCCACGATTATTTATGGGGTGTCAGTCTCTTCTGCCAGGATTCTCAAAGCACGTCCGGATTTCCAGCTTGCATATGTACTGGGCACCTTTATCGTTCCTTTAATTTCAGCAATATTAGCATGTTAAGATGTATAAGTTAAATATTTCTATTCTGAACTCTAAGCGTAGACAATGGAAAGGCAAAGTAATATAATTTCAGATTTGGATAAGGAGGTCTACCTTTACAGCCCACGTTTACAGTTGTCTAAAGAAAAATTATACTCTGTATCGCCCTCTAGTGTTAACTAATGTGTATTACCCCATCACGTTTCCATTTTCCGTTTTCTAACATATTGTTTCCAAACCTTTTTTTAATATTATCTATAAAAATGAGCACCTCAGGTGCTAAGGAAGTCAGTAAATTCCCGTGCTGCGTCAGATTTGTATTGACGTTCGGTTCCTGAATGCAGGAACCATTCATTTCTAATAACAACATGGATCAAGTATTAGATGACCAGAATCATTTAATGATTTCCCAGGAGGAAACTATTGTTTTCAGCTTACTGTCTCTTTACTGCATATCTTCAACTCATTACCCTGCTTTCCCCACTGCTGCCGTTTTTTTTTTGTAAGATTTCTAACAAGCTTTCTTGCATGTACATCTCTGAAACATTCCCATTATTGTGTTCTTCATGTGTCTGCACGATATCAGATGTACAGTATATACCAAGAAGGGTGACAGTAAATTAGACTCCATGCCAGGGGACATCCTGGACCCACACATACAAGGGTAATTAGCTGGCCTGAAATTCTGTGATTGTACTGGGTTTTGGTGCATGAGTTTGTTAAATAAGCTCATATGCACACAGTTAACACACGCAGCGTACACAGCCCATTCGTGTAAACCTTGAGTCTGATTGGAAAACAGGCTGTCACTCGAGAAATGACGGCCTCCCCGAGCCGCGTTGACATGCCTGTGCGTCTAAAAAAGGTAAAATTTCAGAAAATACTAATTCCATAATTTTCAAACTGCTTTTGGCTACTGGACGTTTTTAGCAGTTTTACCATTGAGCAAAAAATAGATAAATATACTACAATACAGTAATTATAATCAATATAATATGAAATAAATGCTCCAGGGGTGCCGTATAAATAGCCGAAACCTATGCTAAAACCCCAAAATTCACCCTCTCTCTCATTATATACACAATATTGCCAAAAGTATTGGGGTACCCCTCTAAATCATTGAATTCAGGTGTTCCAGTCATTTCCATGGCCACAAGTGTATAAATCAAGCACCTAGGCAAGCAGACTGCTTCTACAAACATTTGTGAAAGAATGGGTCTCTCTCAGGAGCTCAGTGAATTCAGGCATGGTACCGTGATAGGATGCCACCTGTGCAGTAAGTCCATTCATGAAATTTCCACACTACTAAATATTCCACAGTCAACTGTTAGTGGCATTATAACAAAGTGGAAGCGATTGGGAACAACAGCAACTCAGCCACGAAGTGGAAGGCCACGTAAAATCACAGAGCGAGGACAACGCATGCTGAGGTGCACAGTGTGCAGAAGTCGCCAACTTTCTGCAGAGTCAATAGCTACAGACCTCCAAACTTCTGGTGGCCTTCAGATTAGCTCTAGAATATGGAATGGGTTTTCTTGGCCAAGTAGCTGCATCCAAGCCTTACATCACCAAGTGCAATGCAAAGCGGTGTAAAGCACACTGCCACTGGACTCTAGAGCAGTGGAGACGCGTCCGCCGTAGTGATGAATCACGCTTCTCTGTCTGGCAATCTGATGGACGAGTCTTGGTTTGGCAGTTGCCAGGAGAACGATACTTGCCTCTCTGCGTTGTGCCAAGTGTAAAGTTTGGTGGAGGGATGGTGTGGGGTTGTTTTTCAGGGGTTGGGTTTGGCCCCTTAATTCCAGTGAATAGAACTCTTGATGCTTCACCATACAAAGCCATTTTGGACAATTTCATGCTCCCAACTTCGTGGGAACAGTTTGGGGATGGCCCCTTCCTGTTCCAACATGACTGCACACTAGTGCACAAAACAAGGTCTATAAAGACAGGGATGAGCAAGTTTGGTGTGGAGGAACTTGACTGGCCTGCAGGGAGCCCTGACCTCAACCCGATAGAACACCTTAGCGGTGAACTAGAGTGGAGACGGCGAGCCAGGCCTTCTCATCAAACATCAGAGCCTGACTTCACAAATGCTCTCCTGGAAATTTGTTCTAAAATTCCTAAACTCCTATGGAAAGCAATCAAAAAAACAAAAAATTATAGATTATAATAGTGATTCATTTTGCCTGAAACTCAAAAGCAATTAAGTAATAGTGTCATAACTGAGCTGCACCCGAGATTCAGATTCAGAGTCATAGGAAAATATAAACGCTGTAAATACCTCATAGTCCAGAACTTGATCCCCCTCCTTGTCTTGATATGCATTGAATTAGCGAGAGCTTTCGCCTCACTTGCCCCATGTACATGAAAAATGTAATGAACACCTGGGATATAATGGAGTAAATTGTAGTAAATTACTTGTCCAATCAGATGTTCAGCAAAGGTCAGGTGATCACTTATGTCATTTCTTACCATACAAATAGAGGCTCATTAATAAAGTCAGAGGTTAGATAAGACCCCTTCTCAGCAGAGGCCCCTGGGCTTCAGCCCGGGTAAACCCATACATCACAGCGCCACAGTGAGTAAATGCATAGAAAGACAGTGGGCATGACTGCTCTGAGGTGACAGTTTTCATTTTGAGCATTAAATATACATCTGCCTCTGAAGCTCTTGTCCTGGTCAGGCTCACTGGGGGCAATCTGCAGCCTGTCCCAGGCAACACGGGGCACAAAGCTGAGACACACACTGGACAAAACCAGAACAGAACAGTTTAAACTGTATTCATGTATCGGGGTACATAAATGTTGCTTGTACTTTGGGAAACAAAGCGGTACCATAGCTGTACCCTGATTTCCTGACAGGGTAGGAAAACTCAATGTGCAAATACTCCTGCCTCAGGCCTGTATCGTAACTTTATAACATTTCAAATGAGTAGTGAGGCCTAGGTTCAGTCTACAGCGGATTCATTTTGATTACTATCAGGCATAGCAAAACACAGGTCAAGCATTTGTGTATAATCTAATACCTCTTACTGATCCACTTACTTCTGGGAGTTGTATAACTGTCAAAACAGTATTTAACAGCAGGATTGCCCATTACACTTCACCCTGACCCAGTGTTTCGAAGAAAGGAGGTGGTATTTTTCCCTGGTGTGGTTATGGTAGGGATATATACCTCTGATTATCACGGCTGCCTGGAATGATCAGGCTCACAGTGATTGGTCAATCCGTATTTAAGCCCCGGCTGATTTACTGTACCCCAGGCGCATTTTAATTCCGCCCCTCATTTCCACAGGATGTCAGCAGTGTTTGTTAAGGGAGCTCCACTCAGTGATGATGAGTGGGGACTCATACTCCGTGAGGCTTTCCGAGAGAGTAATGATGCTTAGGATGATTCCCAAGTGACAGCGGGCCGTCTGTGTGCACCCATGAGTCTGTGTGTGTGTGTGAGCGCATGCCTTTTAAATAGCCGACAGCAGGGTTTCATGGAAATCCGGCAGCTGCCGCTGGTGCATTGGAAATGGGAGGATTTATACTCTATGAGGAAGCCTAACCAATAATAAATAAAATGAAATCCCATGAACAAGCAACTTTGGAGCACCGGCATCCGCTGTTTATTAGCATCAACGTCATCTCGGCAACTTATTAGCAATTGTGTCGGACTGGAACAAAGCTAACGAAATCTTCAATCAAAATAATGCCGACTCAGAATTGCCATCTACTGTGCAGCGCTCATAAAATGAAGCATTTGAGTTTGAGAAAGATGGTTGTGAAATTCCATAAAGCTTATAAAACTGTTCCCCCACTCATTTGGTATTCTGGTTGGAGTCAAATTAGAATTGACTGGATGTCAAACCTCAGGTACTTGAAATGACCTCTTAGAATTAGTAATGTTTCATGCAGAAGCGTTAGCTCTCAATTTGAGCTAACAGCGACACCTGCTGGTCAATTTTATCCAATACAAACTCAGTAAAAAATAAACTGGCAATGAAAATATGACTAGATAATTCTGGTACAACACACTGGAATTAAATGCACTGAACATTAAATTAAGTGCGCTGAATATTTGAATTAAGATGAAATTTTAATTAAGATGATTTTAACATATTTTGATGTATAAGCAGATATCACTTTCAGTAAATTCCTGACAGAAATAATTTGACGTTTTTTTCAGCATCTGTTATTTTTAATGTTTTGTTTTAGAAAATCAACTTGTTTTCCCCCAGTAAAATATGGATTTAATACAGACAGAAAGCACTGATGTCAACAGATGCCCTTTAAAAGAGTAAAAGAAGCACCAGGTGAAGGAATTCGATTAAGCTGTCAAAGTAAGTCTTCCCTCAGCAGCTACAACCAATAGCTAAATGATCTACATCTCTCTTACCAGCAGGGGGACTCGTTTCTACTCTTTATAGACCTTTGTCTATGACTCTGCCCCCAGCTCGCGAAAGTGCAATAATACTAAGACTAATGAGGATAAGAAATGATCGATGGGGTGGGATCAACAAGTTCTCATCTCCTGTTGCATGAATTGGGTACATCGTTGGATCCTATTGGTTAAACCCGGCAGTGTCTGACAAGGCATAACTCGCCATGAGTTTCAAATTTACTCTCGACTGCTAATCTAGTGAGAGCTGACAGCTGGATCAAAATTCTGAAGGATTTCGAAGGATTTTGGTGGCTCCAGAGGTCAAATGTGATTCAGTGATAGTGATGGAGATGATGTGCAGAGATTACTGTAGGACCTTGGGGCTTGATGCATGACGGCGGGAGAGGGGTCAACAGAAGGCCAAGAAATCTGCCCCTGTTCTAGCCATTTGTCTTGGTCAAGGTTGTGCGAGGATGATGATGATCATCATCATTATTATCATAATCACCAGCATCATCAATATTACCGATGAGTAGATGACTAATCGGGCGTTAAGTTTGTTACTAAAACAATATATGATGATTTGCTTTTCCATGTCTGATGCTGAGAATTATAATAATATAGGCTTCCCAAATGGCATAATTTTGTGACCTGAGTTCTGTTGGACCCCTGGTTATGCTCAATAATTAAATCTCAGACACAAAAGCAGAACTATGGTGCGGGAAAGAGCAGTGTTAACCATGTTTCAAATGTGCGACGGAAAAGCTAGGAGTCGCTTTGTTCACGGAACTGAAACCCAGGCTTGAGCCTGCGTTTTTCCATTATTAAAATCTCCAATTAAATGTTACACGGCTCCCTTAAGACCAGGATAATGAAGCTGTCGGTAATCACATTTTCTATTTCAGAGCATAAGCCAGTAACTAGTCATACGTGTTATTTGTTTATCGTTGACGGTACGCCGGAGAGCTCTTCTTCATTACCATCAATTAAAATGCGTTCGCAATCAAAGCGATGATGATCTTTTATCAACAAAGGGCTAGCAGAAAAACCATGAGAATGCAAATGTAGGTGAATTATAACATAGGCCTGGAATTGGACTTCCTTAATGAGCTGCAGAGTTCTGGTAATGAGGCATTATCCGGTCGCCAGGCGTTGAGCCCTTTGTGAGGATATATGAAGTAAGAACGACGAGGGTCAGTCAGCCCTCGCTCAGCCTGGTTGCATGAAAGGTAAGGAAGATGAGATTAACCCTTTTCCCGTGATAATTTCCCCATGTGAAATTTGCCTACCGTTTAATGATGCTCTGGGGTCAGACTGACCCCAAACACGGGATAGGGGTTAAACTATATTATAAATGCTGATTTTTGAACTCTCCAAGACAATGTACATTTCATGTAGATCCGTATTAAAATGACCCTCAGTCTCACTTACGCCAACGTCAGTCGCCGGGAAGAACGACGTTTCAAATCATTAGCCAAAATTAGTGAAACTCACTCCAAAGCCCTAAGACAAAATTTTATGTTGAACTGGAACAGAGAGAAGACAGTAGAGGACAATAATGATGACGTTTGTGAATGTCCATATTTACGAAACCCGCCAAACAGAATATATTGAAGTTGGACTGATTTAGGAGCGGGTATGTCACGTCTCACCAGCAGTTTTCACCATTGCTAGTGTGACATACCGCTTTATTTTTAACAGGCTGGTCATGTGATTCTCCCGGGCATTTCACAGTGATCTGTGACTTTTCCATGCCGGTGGTCTGTCAGAAGAGCCAGACTGGTTTTCAACATGGCTTCAGGTCCTGATTCTAAATACTGCTGCTGGGTCTGCTCTTGCATCATTGTGTGTTGAGGGTTCAGTGGGCTACCTGCTCTGAGATACAGGCCAAGCAAAAAGCCACCGTGCATCCATGATGGGAACATCTCTTCTTCAAGGAATTATTTTCATTCTACTTTTATATATCTGCAAGTCTCAAGGTATGACAGCTTATTCGCCTACTTTAAATTCAGCACAGTTGTTTTTTTTATAAATTATATAAAAAAGGGGTGAAATTTATATTCTTGGCTTGGCAATAATTTATTGGAAAGCAACAGATGCACCAAAATATCTATTCACATAAACATGATGTATTGCAGAAAAATTCGAGGCAATATTTGAACTTCACAGCTTTATAATTAGCTTTTGCAAAATCCAGTCGTGATGAAATACAAGCTCATAATTATGATTAATTCGTAACAAATCATTAGCAGAATTGGGTAAAAAACATTTACAAGACCAGCTTAAATTGTTTTTTTTATGGGGGCATTTTACTTGTAATAATTTCTTCGTGTTTTTCATTATGTTTAGTGGCTTCTGGTTTTTGCAAAACAACCTTATTTTAGCACATTTCTTTATGTGTTCCTCATGTCAAGACTTCAGTTTGAAGATAAAAATCCATAGCTAATAGTTACTGCTTGTATTTTTAAGTTGCTGTTACTTCCAGGGCACCTTTTCCTGCAGAAATTAACCTTCCATCGACTGTGATCACAACAATGGAGCCAAAAATGTCAGATCTGAGTATGGTGAAACCAGACAGTGTGGAGGACTTGATGAAGAGAGAACCTGTAGAGATGGAAAGTGTAGAAGGAGACACAGAAAAGGCAGAGGGTGATCCTGGGCAGGGGATTGCAGCAATGGCTGATGAGGTGGCTCCTCTGGGAGAGGACAAGAACAATGGAGATGATCAGGCTGATGATGGCATTGAGCGAATGGTCGGCGCCGCGGGTCAAGAAGATGGTGAGAATGAGGCTGGAGGAGATTCTGAGGTGGCGGACAGGGTGGGGGCACAGGATGTCAGAGTGGAGGATTCTGAGAACTATGGAGAAGAAACAGGAGAAGTGGTTGGACCAGATGTGGAAGTAGAGTTCGGAGACAGAGAGGAGGTTGATGAGGAGGTCAGAGATGGAGTTCCAGGAGACATCTTTGCCGGCAAAGATTCAAACGAAAGCGAAACTGAGACACGAGGTAAGTTGTAAGAGCTCTTCTGTCACAAGGGTAGGCAGCTTCTTTAAATATCCCTTGCCTCAAAAAGTTTAATGAGTCAGTCCTTTCATGGACCATAATCACAAGACGGTTCTGCAGAGAACTGGGGACCAATGCAAGCCAGCAGAACTAGAGGTGTAGGAAGAAGAACTAATGGTAGCACTCGAATACAACAACTTCCCAACAGAATAAACTCACGAACTATGGTAATTTAAGAATGTCGACAAACTGACAGTAGCTATTAATTTATTTGCATTCACATTAATTTATGTGCTTTATAGAAACCTACACATCTGTTTTCATATCTACTTATCCAACACAGCACCAGAACCAGGGGTCAATAAATAAACTGGGAATATTTAATAGAGGCTAGGTAATTTTCATGAATTTAACATTGCGTTTTGAATGCTAATCCAAGCTGCTTTTCTCAAGGTGACACGTACTTGTGTACAGGATTATTTTCATTCCACATATTGCCCCGTAACTCAGAGGGTCTCCATCCAATTTTCACTGCAACGCTAAATGTCTACCCCGTGTCACAGATCTGACCGCTGCTCCACTTGACACTTATGTGCCACCACACTCACACGGCGCCATCACCAGGAAGTCTCACCCGGAGAGTAATGCCGTGGGAGGGGACATCGGGGAGGACATGAATAACTTCAATGAGGTGATGACACCTAACAGTGAACTTTTGAACCTGGAGCATACACAGACCATGCCAGCCCTGGACGATTCTCTAGAGGATGAGGATGGAGATTTCAGCCATGAGCAATTGGAGGACATCACTGATGGTTCAGGTACAGTACAATTGCTCATTATTACCCTGCCATATTTAATAAGTTACTTTTCCCAGATAATATACAATACCAGTAAAAAGTTTGGACACACCAAGCCACCTACAAGGGGGAGTGATAATGTCGTATCACATGACCCAAAGACAATAGAAATCATTTTGGAGGCGTTTGACCAGAGAGAGGAGGAAAGGTGGCCAATGAGAGCTCAGCATTTATGTGGGACCTCCTTCAGGACAGCTGGAAAAGCATCCCAGGAGGCCACCTCATTGTAGAGGAGAAAGAAGCATCAGCCAGGTTCTAAAGCAATTGGGGTTAAGGGCCTTACTCAAGGGCCCAATGGTGGGATCCCTCTGCCGGCCAAGGGACTTGAACTAGCAACCTTCCCCACCCACAGAGCTGCCCCCCCCCTGCAATTAATTTTTTTGTGTAATTGTGTAATTTTTGGTCGTTGCACAATTGCATATATGTTATTTTATAGTTTTGATATCTTCATTATAAAATATAAGAGAATAATACAAATAAATTTGTCTGTGGGTAAGCGTGTCCAACCTTTTGACGGGTACTATATATGTGAATGGACCAGGCACTTCAAACGACTCACAAACACTACACATCTAATTAAAATACTATTAATTTATATGAGTGTGGGTATGGATTATAATTATAATTACTGCGATTCCAGCCCTTGGCATTGAGACATGGAAGATTGGCACGATTTCTGCAGCCATATTCCTTTTCTTGGAAGCAGCTGTTATTCTTATATACTGTCTGAAATACAGGAAAAGAATTTCCAGGTAAGCCTCTTTGCCAGCAGCTCTTTAAATTTATTGTGAAGGGATTTAATCAAGATAATGATTTAAATACGTGATACAGTGTATCACTTAAAAGGCATTAGTGCTACTTAAGGAATTGGAGAATAGTAGTTAAAATGCTGCATAAATCTTTGATGTACCTGCATGTAATTTCACAGACGGGCAGTGTCTAATTTGGAGGCTGGCCGAACGGTCAAACGGGAAACTAACGAGCTTGTGGCAAATCCTGGAGATGGAAACGCTCACCAGTAGGTGTAAGACAGTGTGCTGTTGGGAGATATTCTCCTTAGTCCATCTCATTTTGGGAACCTTATAAAATGTGAAAGTAGCTTCTCCAGTGCTGCTCTAATATTGATTAGAGGCATTCAAGTTTACGTATGTATGCATGTATGTATCCGTCAATAATAATAATAATAATAATAATAATAATAATAATAATAATTGTTGCTGTGTGTTGTTCTTGTTATTTTGTAGGACAACTTTCTGTGAAATGTCCCAACGAAAAAAGGAGGTGGACTCACTCTAGGGCGGACTTCTTCTAAGGACTAACCCAGTCATAGCAGAACTTTTTGTTTACAGTAGAGACACACACAGCCCTGACTCACGCATATGCACTCCCATCCGTGCTTAATGTAATACGTACCTGACTTGCTGCTGACTTACTGTCGGGTTATCAGCAGCACTCTGAGTATATTCTGTGCTCTGCCCATTCAAATGACTTGCTGTTCAGTTTTTGTTCACACGTATTTTCATAAGCCCATGATTTGCATAAGTATTCGATCACGCCGTATTGTAAAGTGCACTTCTGAAATGCTGTATATTATATGCCATTTTTCCTTGCAATTTTACTCTTTCAAAGCATCAAGTTTATTTGTTACGTTGCAGTTCAATGCTTATCAAGCACAGACATATTGGTTATACACATTTTAAAGAAGTAATAAATGTTATTCTTCCCTTAACATAATATGTACTAAAAAGTTGTTTACGTGTGTTTATTGAGCACATTTTCTACACCAGTATTGATCACAATACAATTTCCACATGTGTGATTATGTGTGCACGTCTGCGTTTTATACTGCGAGGCTTACCTTCCAAATCAGCTTGTAGTGTGCATAACAATTTCAGTTTATTTATGTCCTATGCACTAAGCTGTTTGCGCTAAGGGGGGCTGCAAATCCTGATTTTGCGCTTAAGCTGATGTATTAAACTTATATTCACCGCAAGTAATAAAACCAACTGGTCCCTATAATAAAGAATGGACGATTCGCTCAATTCCTTAACATAATACACTACCGTGTTGCCATTACATGGCGAATAATGTCGTAAGGCGCATTTATTGTTAGCTGACATTATGAAAATAACAGTACTGCTGTGCTGTAATAGCTACCCATTTTATTGGCATTAGATTAAATGTTACCCTCTTGGCATGATTTCAAATCCAAAAAGTAGCCGGCGTAGAAAAAGAGGAAATCTGCATATTCGTCCACCAGGGGGCGAAAGTGTAATATCTGGTGCTGTAGTTTTAAAACCTGATTCATATAAATAAAGATTAGAAAGGGAAATTCAGTAGGGGGTAACTATATTATTACGGAATGTCTTGGATATTATCTATAGTAAATGAAAAAAAGCCCACAGAAATAAATGGACTTCGACCGATAGACATCGATCCTGCCTTTTTATTTTATACCTGCAGCTAAGGGAATACTTGAGTGACACAGTCAGAGTCATATTTAGTCATATTTAACAACTGTTACAATTTTCGAAATGTCAGTACTGTACGTTATATACATATATAAATTGCTCCACAAAGGGGGGCCGGTGCGCCTTCTCGAAGGGCAGGGCTGCTGCGCCCACCTGTCGGAGGTGGGGTAAGTTTCGGCAGCCACTATTAACGGGTACCACCCCGCATATATTACTAAGGCAAATATTCATTTTGACACAATACAGCGTTTTACACTTGACGCCCTTTCTTCTTATTCCAACTCTTACTAGAGGTCGTTACTGAGTACTTCATACTTTTTCCTTACGTTTTAATGTCAATTACAACCATGCATGGAGAGAAGAGAGCGGCCGAAACCGGCGATCGCCGCGTTTATCAGCGCAAATGACGCGCAGCGGCAGCGCCGTCTCCTTTGCGCCAGACGCGCCCGCACATTACCCGCATCTATTACCCCGCAACTAGCCAGGATATGGATGATAACCCCGTGCTGGATTTTAAGGATATCGAGACGAAGGTGGGTCGCAAGATACCCGAAGGTCTCCTGCGATCGATCTGGCAGGGGACAGGTAAGGAGGCGAAGGAGGAGAGGACGGCGGCGGCGCCGTGCGTAACGGGGGACGCGGCCAGGCGCCTGCATGGCAAGATGCTGCTTCTCAAGCAAGAGATGGTGCGTACGGCTGACACTCCGCAATCTGGCTGCAGTGAATAGCTTTAACTCGACAAGCCATTTAACCATGCGATCATTTTCTGGTTCAGGTTGACGGCACCAGTCTGCTCTGTGCGAATATTTCGCCATTCAGTATGTTGATCCAAGTTTTGGTATCAGACTGACATACAGTAATATTTCGCACACATTAGGCATGAAAAGCAATCGATTACTAATGTGACTTTCCCTTTAACGCCTGATAACATATCCAGGAGTACACATTAAAGTTACAAATTTGAATACACTCTAAGCTTAGTGTGAATCTAGATCATATTTCAATTTGGTAGATCACCATAACTCACAATGGCCTCTCCAGGAATCCAGGATCTACTGACAGAGTTGTTTCTGCAGCAAGGGTTATATTTGCACACTAATTAGTATGGAATATGGAATTTTTCTTAATCATAGTCGAGAATGGAAATAGTGCACCCATACATGCCGGGAAACACAGGCTGTGCAAGTATTAAATGCTTGTGCAAATCATTTAGATTCGTTACAGTAAAAATTCCAGGCTGATTTCAACTTACTTATCCATAGCTTACTGGAAACAGCAGTCGATTCGGCTAATGTGATTTAAGCCATCTTGTTTATAAACTAATTTTACAGTCACCTCCTTGCAACTAAAATAGGGTGCCATTTGGAAGTACAGCAAATGCTATAACCAGAATCTGTTTACATTTATTTGATTATTAGCTTTTTGTTACTTCTGAGATATTGTCCTGTTTTACTGTTTGTCCTGATGAATGTAAGTCTATGTGTACAAAAACAAAGTGAATAATCAATTAGCATGTTAACAGTACTGTTAGTGCTGCTATTGTTTATTTTAGCAAAATAGCCTGGGGCTGTTTTAAATGAAACTTTACCTAATCACCGATTTTACCCACAATCTTGTCTGATGATATTTAACCTTTCCTGTCCAATGTCTCTGTGCTTATTACCTAAATTTCAATGAGACCCTTCAAATAGGAATGCTTCGGAAAAAAATCTGTGGGCCAACATCAGGTAGCTGTTGTGAATAAAAGCCATGGGCCTTGCTTTACGGCACAGGGCCGACGACAGGTCAATATTTGAAACAGAATATGACCACAGAATGTCAATAGAACGTCAATATTCCAGACAGAAATGTAAACACAAACAACTGACACACATTGCAAATTTCTAGCTCTAAAATGTGCCTCTGGGACTTGGACCAAACTGAAATATTATGAAATGCATGCTTACAGTGGACAGCATAATGCACGCAAATACAGCCGAGAGTGATGAATCCGGCATTGTCTTTGAAGTTAATACTTGCCTTGAAGATAAATCCAGTAGACAGTGTGCAGCTGTTACATCTGCAGTGAATGCATCGCCTGTTATGATTGTTTAGCATATCCAATGCTTGCCTTGGTATTTCTTTATCTATAACATATCTAACAGACTGGCACTTATGGTCGCTAAATTAAATTACAGAACGTGTCCTTGTTTTAAGCCTGTGAATTGTGCAGCATCCATAACTGATTAAATGGCTCAGCTGCAAGGCTTGTGACTTAGCAAGCTATAAACGAAAAGTAATTAATGTGAAATAAAATACCGCTTTCATTTTTACAGCAAATAGGGTTATTTGTTCACGTTTCCAGATTTCCTGATTACACTGTCATGCCTAACAAACAGAGATTAGAAGTTCATTTACCATAGAATAAAACAAGCATATTCAGGGCTGGTACTGTTGAATTTATTGTGCTTAGCGATGCATTTTTTTAATTAGCTACTCTATACATTTTTGAAATGTATGACTTTTTATTATAGCGTTAAAATGGATGGATTCTTAAAATGTGCATTCAAGTCCTTAAGGCCACCTGATGCCTGGGCTTTATTTAACGGCCGACCGCTCTGTTCACGTCGCCGTGTTGTTCCACACCTCAGGCTCATCTCCGTGCGATCGACATCAAGCTGATGCAGCAGCTCCTGTCGATCAACGATGCCATTGAGTCCATCAAGTGGGTGATGGAGGAAAAGGGTCCCAGCAGGGACAGCAGCCTGGCGGGAAGCCTCTTCAGCCTGCTGGGCAGCCCCGAAACCTCTCCGAGGGGCAGTTGCGACAGCCTGCAGGACATCAGCGACGGCTCTGACGGCGTCTCCGTCGGCAGCTACCTGGACACCCTAGTCGACGAGCTTCCGAGCTACATTCCTCAGACGGATGTCGACAATTTCTCACGCCAACTTGTTGGGGAGGACGTGTTAGATAACCACGCCAAGGCAGAATTAAACACATATTATTGCTTCAGATAATGGAACCATAAGCCAGAGGAACTGTCAGGCTGTTCTTATCGATGGCTTGTGATTGGTGGTTTATTGCTTACCAACTCACTGCGCAGTTTATTGGATGTGTGTGTGCATGTGTGTGTATGTGTGTGTGGGGGGGGGGGGGTTGAATTTACACCATATTGTGTTTAATGTCAAGCAGCCCACTTAATCCAAGCTGGAAATAAACACTAAACCCTATATCACCACAGCAAAACAGTATAACGATATATCATGATTAATATGGCTTAGATTGAAGACACGTAATTGGTTTGGTTTCAGCATTGACAGGGACCAAATCAGCTTCGAAGCCCTCACTTCCCAAAAAAGCACATGGTACTCTCACAGGATTGGTAGGGCCATGTCCTTACTCACCATACCCAAACCTACACCCTTGGTATGATAGTATTATGGACTTGGGAATGCTGGGTGATGAAATAGGAATACGGATTTCTTTATTGTCGTCATACAATGTGCAACAATAACATAAATAATAAATACATGACTACCAAAAGCATGAGGACCCCTTAGACCCGGTGCCTTGTGTGCAGGGTTTAGATCAAATATGCTGCAAAACACCATCTAGCTGCTAGTAGGTCAGTCTTCCTAAGCCTAAGCCTGTTGACTATATTGCAGCAGATTTATATCGGCCTTATTAGGTGTAAGAATATTTTCTTGTCCATGTTTCATGTGGGGTGGCATGGTGGTGCTGTTGTCTAATACCTCTGGGACTGGGGTTCGAGTCCCTGCCCAGGTTCCACGTGTGGTGTTTGCATGTTCTCATCGTGGGGTTTATTCTGGGTTCTCTGTCCCCCCCCCCACAGTCCAAAAACATACTGAGGTTGATTGGCGTTACCAAGTTGCCCATAGGTGTGAGTGTATTTGGCAATGGGCTGCCCCCCTGTCCATAGGCTCCGGACCCCCCGTGACCTGGAAGGATAAGGGGTTTCAGAAAATGGAGTGGATATTTCTTGCTTACTGTCATGATTTTAAATTGCAGAGGTGCTGGGCCGAAAAGCAGTTCGTCCACTAATGAGCTGTCCGCTGAGGGGACTGGAAGGGACACATTTCTGTTGTCGACGACGAAAGAGCCGACCATTTTGGACTGACGCTGAGAATCGCTCCACCGATGGTGCACCAATGCCAAGTTGCTAATGTAATGGAACAGTGATGTCACCACTGGATTTGACCAAAACCTAATCAATAGCTCAGAATTTCCCTTTCAAAAGAACACTGGCTGATATTTTTAATCCTGATATGCTTAATTCCCATTGGCCGCTTTTCCTTCTCTCTCTGGACAAACTCCTCCAAAACCATTTGTACTGTGTTTAGGGCAGGTGACCAGGTCACGTGATCTGACAGTGTCACTCACCTTTGTAGGCAGCTTGGAGTGTCCAGAGTTCTGAAATACTGTATTTGTCCTCTCATATTTATACTGGTTGCAACCGAACGCCACTGGTTTCAATCCTGCTGTTGCAAAAGGCGATGTTTCGCAGCTGAGCATAAAAGCCGTTGCTAAAACAGCCTGCGAACAGCAAGGCAGCGTTTACATCGATCGCATCTCCCTCTTGCTATCGTTCTAACCCTGAACATGCCGTGTTGCTAAACGACTGACTGCAGTGTCTTTGAAGAATCACCAGGAGGAATCCAGTAACATGTGGGGGGCTCGGGGGCTGGGGGGCTGGGTCACTGGAGAGCTTCCTTACCCTCTCTAGCTCTCTTTCTAACTACTTTTCAATAGCAGGCGGCCATATTAATAACAGGCGGCCATTCTTCCCTGGGTCTCCCAGTTGGGTAATTACCCTGTAATGACGGTCCCCGCTACCAGCTTCATACCTGCTCCTTGCCTCGACTGCTAATCCTGGGATCAAGCAAACGAGTCCATTCGTGGATCCGGCGTTTCGGATTCCCAGGTACCCCCCGAGAAAGTGTCCCGCATTTCTCCATCCACAGCTGGATGACATCCATAAACATTCCACGGCGCATCAATTATGCATTGTGATGTCGACTAGACTTTTTTTCACGTCAATTATGCTGAAAGCAAACATGATACCTCCACATTAGTTATTTATATGTTCTGTTAGCAAAACACTCAGGACAACACTACAGCTATTATGTGTCCTAAGTAACTCATAATAGCCATATAAGTGCTACAGAATTTTCCAAAAACAAACCTGTACATTAGGTTAGAATGGATATTTCCCAGTTCTCCAAGCTTTTGAGTTGGAAAATTGTTCTGGAAGCTGTCCAGCTAGCAGGGGAATGAATGGTAGGAGATGCGGTGTATCGAGACTCCGAGCATAACAGCTTCAGAAGACAACACTGTCTAATTCTCCACACGGGGCGGTAGGATTCATCCAGCGGAATCAACAATCACTTATTCATCCCGTAATAACCTGATTATTCCCCCCAGCGAAATTGTCACTGCTCTTATACAGGAGAAGAAAATGTTACCGTCAGATCAAAGGAGACGCACCACTGGGTGTGTGCCCCAGGTGTGGAATGCAATACTGAGGATCATGTATCGCCTCGCTGGGAGAGCAGGCACACGGGGCGGAAATTAAAATAATGCTCACCCCTCCCCGAATCAGTGCTCTTATAGGATTTGGCACTGATAGCACATTTCAGCTGTTCTCAGGTTACATCCTGGAGGATTACACTGTGTGTGGGTTTTCAGTTCTAACAGCCTAATGCCACTAAAAGGATTACCATAATGTTTAGTTTAGCCGAGCACTTCAGTGATTCGCTGGCGGAAGAACCTGCACGATCTGCAGCTTAAAAGATGTTACGTTTAGCAGACCCTGTTGTCCAAATCGATGTACGAGTGAGGACGGCTTGGGGTCAGAGATCAGGGTCCCCAGCATCCAGCATGCCTGGAGTTTGGGGTTAAGGGTCTCGATCAAGGGCTCAAAACTGATACTGATACTCTACTAGCCACAGGTTTTGAACCCACAACCTCAGAGACACAGGCTGAAATCCCAAATCCACCAAGCCACACACTGTGCCGTAGCTGCGGATGGATGAAATGTATTTGTATTTTTTTTCACCTATCCCCTCATGCTCTGCTTTTTAAAAGTGAAACACACACACATACTGTATGGAGTCATTTACCTAGTGCCCTCCCTGTCTCTTTTGGGGGGTCAGGGCCTTTTTTAAGGCTCCAACAGAGATTCACCTATTCTGCTGACACTCAAGCCCACGACCTTCAAAACACAGGTGCAGAGACATAACAGAGAGGCATGAACCCAGAACCAGCAATTCTGTCCCATTTAAAGTACAACATAATCCTGCCAGGTAAACTATTTACAATGTAAATATTCCTGATAAGACCAAAACAAACAAATGAGGGTTTGGGGGTTTCAGTAACCATTTGACCCGAAATAGCAGTAAATGTCTTAGCATTTCTGCTTCGCCTCACGTGTGACTGGTAAGCGGAAACATTACCTCTACATATAAATAATTCATAATCATTCCTAGGATTCAGGCGAGCTGTTAATAGGATAATGGTCTTTGTTACACAAGGTCATATTATCTTACAAGTCAGGTCGCATTTCCAGCGGTACGTGTTGAGGTTTGCCCTAGCGATCGGTTTTCCACTAGCAATGCTGAAAGTTCCTGTCTTGTGTTAAATATTCGATTACCAAATAAACAGTTCTTACTGAATGACTTTACGATGTAATGAATCCAGTAACTTTTAGAAATAAGCTAGTCCCCCCATGCATCAACAGTTAAAATGCTGCTTCTTTAGTCTCTAGTGACTACAGGTACGTTGGAATGCCAGCAAACAAGGCTTGGGCTCTAAATGTAAGGTCAGTCTCTCATCCAGGGCCCCTGAAGGATTTTGGACCGTTAAGAGCCTCGCTCAAGAGCCCAACAGCCATGTGACTCTCCAGCTGAGCATGGGATTTGAACCAACAACCATCCAATCACACACAAGGTGACTTAACGGAGTGAGCCCCACAAGACCAGCCATAAAAGCTCTTGATATGTAATTACATGGAAGGGGGCATGTTAAGTGTTACTCTATACACCTACATTTGCATCTGTTTATTTAGCAGATGTTTTTAACCAAAGCAATGTACAACTGGCAGAGCAGAGTTAGAGTGGTTGGAGTTTAGGGGTCTTGTTCCACTCACAGGCTCGGTCTCCAGGACGGATTTACTGCATCACCACCAATCTGAACATGATGGATGGCAAAATGCCTTTCGTTTTAAACTTGTTTGAAAAGGGCAGGACATTCTTTATTAATTATTTTTTGAGATATTAATTCACAGCCATGATAGATTTCACACTTTGCTTATGGCCGCATATGATCAAAATTATAATTATCATCCAGATTAACCTAACAGTCACCAAAACCACGAAGCCATTCAAATTAATGATTTGACACGACCAAAGACATTTAAACTTCTTAAGCTACTTAATTTGTATATTCTTTTCACTATTTCTTTACAAACATGCATATAAATGTTAAGCAGGTATGTTGTAAGACTTCTCAATGTTCTTTTTTTATAGCATAAAGTTGCTATCAGAGTAACAGCTTAAATGCGCTTAATGTATGTTTTAGAAAAATGATGTGCATTATTTTAAAGCCTAAAGTTTCAACATTTGCATTTTTGTTATTTCAAGCCGACAGGAGGCTTTAGTGTCTCTTTATCAGTCCAAATTGGCCGCTGTGAAGCGCTCCACGGCGATGTGCTCGTACTTGATGTGAGAATTTTGTCTCCTGGGTACAAAAATATCCAACCAAGCCAGAAGCTGCAGTCATCTCATCAAATATTCATTTCCTTCTTGTCTCTGGTTACCAGCCCCAGTTTTACCCCTCCCTGATGAATAAAAGTCAGTGTGTGTGTGTTGGGGGGAGGGGCGGGGGGTGTTATCACGATAGCTGAAGGATTTGGGGGTGACGGTGTTAGTTTGGGATTCACACCCTTACTCCCATGCCCCTGAGCTTCGTGTGAGGTAACCCCCAAGACAAGCTGAAATCACGCCTATCAGCCGGGGCATTTTAAAAGATGGCAGATACCCAAAGATACTACGGGGTCTAATCTCCAGTTATCTGGAAGTCCATGCCAATAACTTAGCTGCGTGTGTTTTTTTAACATTGATTTCCGGAGTACGGCTAACACGAAAGATGAAGACAGCAGCCTCGTTGTTAGCTGACGCTTCTAGGAGCAGTATGGCAGATAAACAGTATGGCAACACTTAAAAACAACGTAAATCAGGCACGAGCACATGTTAAATACACCCGAGGCTTAGCTACTCCGCCTAAATCAAAGCTGTAAATAAAATAACATCCAAGGCGTGTGTTCACCGTGTTCACGTCGGCACACAATTTTTATATGCAATTTAATTTAAGCCAGACTTAGTCAGAAGAAACCAAAACAAACCCAAGGGGAAATTAAAGACTGCAAATGGTACAAGGCATCGATTCAATTAAAAGTAAAATTAATTATGTTGATTTCTTTCCCATTTCTGCGCAAGATTATTACAGCAGCTGCTGTATTAGTGCAGCTGCTGAAAATTTTACAGGTTAACGTTGCAAGGAAATAAGTGGGAATGAACATCAAGCACATTCCTGTGCTGTGTAAGTGCCTCTACCCTGAGCGCTCTCGTCATAAGAAGCGAGGAACACGCCAGGAGTCATTATGTACATTTACCCATATCTGCAGTATTACGTAACACTCGGCTATAATTCATACCTAAAAAAAAACTTCTTTTTCAGAATCTAATGTTAGAAGAATGGAAAAATAAAGAATAAATATTAAACAACAACAGTAATGTAAATCTGTAAACACTAACCATGCTAAGAATTAGTCCGCACTAGGCCTTTAATTTCTTGAAGGCCTGGGTCAGAATCATAATATTTTTGATGAGATTTGTATTGACGGCTATCAGACTCAGTAACCTGCAAAAACAA
The DNA here is from genome assembly GCA_026780765.1 of Petrocephalus schoutedeni. NCBI lineage: Eukaryota > Metazoa > Chordata > Actinopteri > Osteoglossiformes > Mormyridae > Petrocephalus > Petrocephalus schoutedeni. The sequence continues at coordinate 3,205,602 of JAODKL010000051.1, forward strand.
CGGCGAGTTTGTGCACAGGATGCATCCTCGGCAATTTTATTTTTCCTTCAAGTTGCTTTCAGGATGATCTCAGCTAGTAGCCAAGTCCAGACTGAAGCTCAGGTTGAAGTAGAGGTTTATTCACGAAGCCCTTGGAGATACATCGGGGTATTACGGCTTGATAGTGGTTTCCCCTGCAAACAAGCAGTTAAACCGGTGGCAAAACGTAGGGAGCGTAATTTCATAACATCATAACATCACCTGGGTCAAAGCTCTGGCTGTGGTATGTGCAGTATTCTAGTTAACAGGTATCACTTGGGGAAAAAAATCCCCAATTGAGGAATAACGGCCATCCCAGCTAACTTAACATCACCCCAAACTGTAAGACAACACTACAAGCCAACACAAAACATAACAGCCGTTTCCTGACAGCAGTCGGAACCTGGAGAGTCAAACTCATCTTTCCGAAAGCTAGATCTTGTTCACTTGTTATTATTTTTCAGACAGCTTTGTCTGAGCACAGGATCACGCTACTCCAGAGCGTACAGGCCTCCATTGTCAGCACTGCTGAGACTGGGTGGGGGTGTTTCAGACTGGAATGATTGCAGTTGGGCTCTTTGAGCGTGAATATGCCTGGTCTGCGACTGATTTATTTCCGAGCCTCGCAGCAGATGTGCAGAGCAGGGCACAAATTACAGAGCGACACAAATCATCCTCACTCAGTGGACTGATCTGTGTTTTAGATGTCAATAGGGAAGAGGAGGCAGATTTATTGCTTGCGGGTGAGAGAATGCAGTGTGAACAAGGGGGCAGACAGAAGTTAGCCAAAGTAGATTAACACATATTAACATGTATATTTATCCTACTTTAGCAAATTAACCTTCAATATCTATATTTCCAGCACAATGGAAGTTAGTGCATCATGAAAAATGGATAACCATCTTAAATATCCTTAGCATTGTCGACATAGCTAACGCACCTCATTAAAAGAGGTGTTTTAAACATGTAGGGACACCATAACATTATGAGAGATGTGTTTCACAGTTCCTGGCAGTCTCACAATAAGAATCCCACAACGACAAGCGCTACACTGGGGTTTTCGAGGAGGATAACTGGTCGTGTGGCCTCACATGCTCTTACAGCAATAATAGCGTCAGGCTATCGCGCCCTGTGCGGACGAGTGGAACAGCCAGGAGTGCAAAGCTATTTCACAGCTGTCATGGGGCGAATAAAGCCAGTTTAAATTTACGAAGTCGTAAACAGTGTGGCGGGACTAAGACTCCGCGTTAGCCGTATCTGTTCCTTCCCCTCCGCTCCTCAAACGTCATAATACTATAAATAAAACAAAAACACTAAACTTAGGAAAAGATTTGGGTATCCAAGATTACTTAAAAGCCTGTAAGATGACTGTTTAGTGATCATTCTATGTGTCCTCTCTGTGTTTTTGCTCGAACTGCGGGATCTGTTGTGTACTACTGCTTGCCATTCATGGTTTAGACCAGTGATGCTCAAACCGGTCCTCGGGGACCTCTGGACAGAGAGATTTTAGAATCATTCAACTTCTACACAAAACAGCACTAAAAAGTGATCATTGGCGCACAGTGCTGGGGGCTATTTCGCTAGACACAGAGCGCCATAACTCACGGCAAGGCAGTTATATGGCTTCTATGTAAATGTGCAAGAATGTTCCGTCTTCGCCTCAGAAACAGCCGTGCCCCATTCAGTGTGTCACTAGTAAAACGGCATCCTTTTACAGTGCTCCTCATTAACTCCCACAGGGAGACACACCATTCAAGGGCCATAATAAAGGACCCCGAGGGCCTCGGGAGGGGGGGGGGGGCGTTGCGAGCCT
>JAODKL010000051.1:3230649-3263765 GCA_026780765.1 Petrocephalus schoutedeni
AGGATTAAGGCAGTTCTGAAGGCAAAAGGGGATCCAACCCGGTACTAGCAAGGTGAACCTAATAAAGTGGCCGGTGAGTGTACATACATACATATATCAGTCTATTAATTCATCCACCATCTATAACCACTTCTCCAGTATAGGGTCCATCCATCCATCCATTTCCTATACCTGCTTGTCCTATTCAGGGTAGGGGGGTCTGGAGCTTGTCCCAGAGACTATGGATGTAAAGTAGGGAACAACCCAGGATAGGGCACCAACCCATCACAGGGCACACACACACACACAACATTCACACCAGTGGGCAATTTGGTAACTCCAGTTATCCTCAGTGTGTTTTCAGACTGTGGGGGGGACCAGGGAACCTGGAGGAAACCCCATAACAAACACGCACTACTAACTCCACACACACGGAGCCGCCGTGGCAGACACTCGAACCCTCGTCCCAGATGTGTGAGGCCACAATGCTAAACACTGCACCTCCAGTGCAGGGTCACAATACAAATCTCTAACAAGTTAAATAAAAAAATAATTTTGAAAACTGATTTGATTACAATCAGTAATTGGCTTGACATTCTTTTTAATTCAGGCGCGAGTGCAGTGACGAAATTCTGTTGCATGAAAAGTTGACTTGCGTGTCAAGCAAAGCCTCAGTGGCTCCCACTGTAGGAAGTTGGCTGTACATGTGACTCATGGCCCTTTAAACATTAGTCTAAAGCTAATCGCCACCTGCTGGCTATTCGATAAACAGCCAACCATGCAGACATCCCACTTTGTTTGCACTTGGTCGCACACACAGCGGCTGTTTCGTGGCCATTGTGCACGGCTGGAATCTGAAATAAAACCTTGCACATCTCCTGTGGCAGAATCAATCGCTTAACACCCGAGGGAAGTGCATAGAGACTGACATCATTTATGAGCAATTATTGCCAAGTGATTGGTGAATCGTGTATTATCCACCACAGGTCTCACTGCGAAGCCAGTTAAGGGGCTCATGGTAGTTTTACAAAAATGTACTGAGGGAAGAATGAAAAACTATTGGTTCAGAGAGATAACCAATCAGATCTTGTGTCAGACATCAGACCAACCAATCATATGTCTTGGTCACACCTCCTCTAGCTGCTTGGACCCGCCTCCTCAACAATCTGATTGGTCTGATTTATGTGGTGCCCTGATCCAAAGCAATGTAGAGTAGAGGGAAAGATAAAAATGTTTGTGTTCCTTTGCGTTACAATCCATGACCTTCACCTTGCTACTACTTATTTGGCCACAGGAGCAGTATTCAAATAGAGTATGGTTAACACACAACATGTAGCAACGTACAGATTTGTCTCCCAGGTCCTTACCTGATTTCTAGCCCGATGAGTGAGTGTTTCCTCAACATGGCACGGCCCTCCGCATTGGTCAAGCTACGTGTGGTCTCCCCATTGATAGCTACAATGCTGTCGCCTACACCCAACCGTCCATCTTGGCTGACGGATCCTCCGTGAACGATACTGCGAATTATCATCCCTGAGCCGTCCTTAAGCGTGCTCACTGTCATCCCTGCCAAACACACACGTCTTCAGATGACTGTCACCTGGCATGTGCGAAACACATGGTTATCAATGTCGTCTGTAGTATGCATAAGTGGATGTACGCAAGATCTTAAATTACGATGCGGAAAAAAAAACAAAATGCTTAAAAATCATAGATATAACATTTAAAATATACAGAATCCCTCCTGAAAGTGTATGGCTGCAGGAATTGCTTAAAATCATATGTCTTGAAACGAGTAAGCCAATGACATTAAGTAAACATCAAATTTAAGCCAACCATTTCAGTCTTGTTACTTTGGGTGAATTACATTTTTCGGTATAGTGCTTCGTACACAATGTGTCAGAACTGCAGCGTCAGTGAATCTGGAAGGATTTCTGTGCTCAGCACAGCATAATAATCTCCACATTAATATATAGACTAATGTCCTGTAATATCCTGAGATGCACCAGGTGGAGCGTGGTCACGCTTAATTGACTGCACTTACCGTAGCTGCTAGCATATTTACGACCATTTCGATCTGCTGCACTCTCCACACTTGTATGGAACCGACTTCGAGCTATCTCCCGGCAGATGCCACTGCTAGCTGAATAAATGTAAGTGTAAGCTAACGGCATATTAATCAGAAATGCGAGTAACGCAACTTAACACCTCAAGCCCGCACCCGATTATCCAAAGACATCTATATGCATGAGCTACCTAGTTTTCAAAGAGCCGTGCAAAATGACAAAATCCAGACCAAAGATACAAACTGTTGCTTTTTGCTCACTCTAAAAGCACGGGCAAGGAACATGATGTAGCAATAATCTAAATGCAAAGTTACTTTGCAGGGACATTTGTTTCCAGCATGACTTTTTTTCAGCAGTTTTCTCTTTAGTATCTCTTTCCAAAACACTGGTTGCTGCAACAGCACTTTTAATGTTGATACACTGTGTACTGTTCCTCACTTCCGAAATCACAAAATACATTTAGACTTAATTAAAAACAGTTCAAACTGATTGCGGTCACATTTAAATATTAGTTTAATTCTGTTTTGCGGGTTAGGATATGGCAAAGGTGTTAAATTATCTCACACTTAATAGTATGTGTTCTTTAAATATAAGCCTCCAGTATAAATTGTAGGCAACTTAAATAATACCTTTGCACGCGTAATGACTTTTATTGAACGCTGATTTAATTAGAGCTTTTTAGCGGCCCTCCTTGTGTCTGACAGGAAATGGCCTCATTTTACTAAGCAAATGGTAATTAGTGATCACACCTGATCATCCCAACAACATTGAAGCATATAAAGAAGTGCAATATTTGTTCTCAGATTAAGCATCAAGGACAATTTTAAGAGCTTGGATGTTTTTAATGACACTGCTCAGGGGTCAGTATTGAGAAGTGAGTTTTGCTGGTTACCTAGATAGCTTGGCTATTCACTCACTATTCTGCTGCGTCTTGTAACTTGGAGATGCTGTTGCTTGGGTATTACACACATGAAACAACAATACAAAGCAGCAATGGCAAGCAAGAGAAGTTTGATTTTAATAAACACAAGAAGTAATAATACACTGAACTCTACGTAAATCACTCTATGAGCAAATGGACATTTGAATATTTCCTCATCATATACAGAACCATACATGTGGAAACGGTTCATGTACAGAATTTCTGAAAAAGAAAAATCATCTAGCTATTTTATCTTTTCCATACTCATTTTTCAAATATAGTCACGCTTTCAAAACTTATACTATTTTTTTAAAACAATGGTAAACAAGGAAAAATGAATAGCTAAAGCATATCAAAAAGTACACATTAACTGTACACCTTTTGTGAAAATTGTGAAAATATAATTTTTCCTCAAGTATCCACATGTTTGGTTGCATATTTATGGTAGCATGCTGTCGACACACGTGTACCATTGATGAAAAACACATCACTGTTGTTAGTATATTATTCGGAAATTCGGAGTTTACCGTAGCACAACATGGCTGAATACGTAGCTTTGTTCTTGTCATTTGGGTTAGCATCTTTGGCCGTGATGTAACATCAGCACCAGATGTGCCACGGTAAGCTCTCACACGGCACTGAAGCACAGCCCACATGCCCCCCGCACCCCGCCCCGGCCGTTAATGAGAGCGTATAAATTAAAAGGGATGCCATGCTGTTACTCAGAGATCTTGGAAAGATGCAGCCTTGCTAAGCATTGCCATGCCGACCAAATACATACATAATGAGAGCAGGATTATAAAAAAGACCAATAACATACCAAGACTAGAGTTGCCCCTGACAACTGTAATTGTCCTCTGAAAATCGCTCGCGGCAGTAACGTGGTGCTTATCGCTCGCCTCCATGTCGGCCGTTTCCGCGCGCCGCCCTTCTTCCTGCAAAAGGACGACAGTAAACGGAATGAACGCAATCTGTAAACACGGGCTGCTGTTCATTTTATCGCCACCGGCCCATTTACGATGAGATGCATCCTGTAGCTCACTGTTAATCCAGTGTTGGGAGGTAAAACTGTCCCGCCCGCGGTTGTGAGTTTGGGAGTGAGGCTGCGATTTCCACTGGATAAGCTTTAATTCAGGTGAAAATTCCTCTGGCCTGGCACTATGTGTGTGAGTCGTGCATCATGTCCCATAGACTCGAACCCCCATGACTCTGCACAGGACGAGCGGGTGCAGGATATGGGGCTTCCCCACCTCTGGAGAGTTGTACATACCGAACGTCACACCAAGGCATCCGTATCACACTTATAACTGCTTCCATCTAAAAGCACAATATGCTCCAGAACTATTGACGGTGTGTTGATGTATGACATCGCTGGTTGGAGCTAATTACACCCCCCCCCCCCCCCCCACGCTCAGCTTTAAAGAGACAGCTTTCCACACCACCTGTTCCTCTGCGACTGTGCCGCCACCGTGGACTGGCACACCTGACCGAGAAGCCCGGTACGAGGTCCGCCCAGGATCCAGCAGACCGTCACCAGGCGAGTGAGTAAGAAGCTCTCCGAGTCAGTAAGGTTGCCCTCTGACTCAACACACTTCCCTCCCATTTCACCTAAACACCGTTCAAGTGGCTAATTCGGAGCGACTTCTCAGAGTGCTAAACTGAGCCCCGAGACTGACCTCTGAGGCACTGCAGCCAAGTAGGGCTTGGTGACCACATTTACCAGGGCACTCAGCTAGATAAAGCGGGCTGCTGGTGCTCTGCGGGGTTAGAGTCCATTAAGCCGCTACCATCCCAGCTCGCCATTAATTCATAGCGCTCGCAACTCTCCGCTCCCCAGAAGGGCCGTTTTTCTAGGAATAACGGATGACCAGGGAATAGCAGTCATAACAGGAATTCTGTTTCTGGGAACTGGGTGGCAGTTGAGAGCTTGGTGATAATTTACTTTTTGGAAAATACATAAATTTCTTCTGGATTAGCTACATTGGGGATTATTCTACAGGCATCAAGGTCACAATCAGTCTTGATTGTTTCTGCAAATAGAAAAAAAAAAGATGTTTTGTATGGGGAGGACTGAAGACCGATAGGTAAACCTTGACATTAGGTTGATAAAAAAAACCCAAGTATTCTTTATTTATATATTTTATTTATATATTATTGAAAGGAGAATAGTAAAACTACGGACTTATAATGTGCAGACTGTCATCCATCCATTTTCTGTAACCACTTATCCTATTCAGGGTTGCTACAGGCACAAGGCAGGGAACAGCCCAGGATGGGGCACCAACCCACTGCAGGACACACTCACCATTCACACGCACGCACAACTAAGGGGAATTGTTAACTCCAATTAACATTAGCATGTTTTTGGACTGCAGCGAGAACCCGAAAACAAGAACATGTAAACTCATCACATGTAGCCATCACAGAGATTAATACACCAGTCCCTAAGGTATGAGTCAACAGTGCTAGCCACTGCACCGCCATGCCACCCCCACACAGTAATCATTGCATAATTAAACATCTATCATTATGTTTATCTCTTCACGTTTAGGTCACACAGATGCACTCTTAAAAGAGTCTAATTCGCACATGCTTGCATTGCTGCATAGTTCAACTCATTTCTAGAATCTTAAATTAAAACATTTTACTATATAATATGAATGTCAAGGTACCGCCAAGGTACCAAAGTGAAATTTATGGAAAGTCATTCACTGTTGCCACATTACTATGCATTAATCCTAATACCCTTGATATAAGTACATATCTGGTTGGGCCTGCAGTATAATCAAAATTCTGGGCCTTCACAAATGATGAAGAATGGAGGAGACACCACTGACTGTGTTCCTCATCACCAAGGCTAGACCAACATTTAAGTGTTTTGCTTTGCCTGTCCCCCGTTGGTGGCCTACCTCAGGCACAGACGTTGGCGTGGGCATCTGGCAGTCCAGACCGGCACGCCAGGTGCTACTAGGCTCGGGCAGCGCGGCTGCTTGGAAGGAATCCTCTTCCTTTGAGTAATGAGGATCAAATGTCTTCTCATTCATCAAATCTGCTTCATTTGAGTCCATCTGTAAAGTGTGGCAGGCTAAATCAGCAGTGAAAACATCACCAATCTGCCCAGAGTGAAAAAAAAAAAACAAATGGCCAGAGGCCGCAGCCAAAATAAACACCTCCTAAAGAAAGAGAAAAAAAAAATTCACTCGGATACGAAGTAATAAGTAAAAAAAAAAAGATCAGAAGTATCATCCTTTATGTGAATTCGGTCAAAGACGGAAGGCCCTGCTGCTGCGCAGATGGATTTAGACATGACGCATCACAGTCGTACCTACGCAATGCAGTGAAAAATAAATCCCCTGATACCACCACAGGCACGTTCTAGACACCTAGTGCAACCATAGACTCCGGCTCCGGGGGCCAGAGAGGGGTTTCCTGTTCTACCTCGGCTTCCTGACCACGGAGGCGAAGACTTAAAATGGAAACGCGGCGGCCTCACCTGATTCCCGGATGATGGAGGGTTTGTCAGAAGCAGACCCTCGCCACGCTCCCCGGGGCACCTCCTGCTTGCTCTTGCTGAATTACCCGGGTTAAACTGTGCCGTTTTAATTTACAGACTCGGCTAAACGCCCTCAGAGCGGTGAGGTTTCCATACCGGATAAAAAGCAGGCCGCTCTGGCCCGTTTTAAGCTCGCAGACCCCCCTCCCATGAGAGATTTGCGTAAAAAGGACAATACGTGGTGGCTTGCAGCTCCCCGGGATGGTGGCTTTAAACGTGATACTCCGCACTGTGTAAGTTTCTCGCACATTAAATATTTACGGCACCTGTAACTGGACCCTTCAGTGCAGGTCCTTATGCTGTGGACCAGAATGAAAGTGGATGACGGCACTAAGGAAAGCAGGCAGTAGGGGGCGCTCTTACAAGTAACGGCTTGGTGATGCCGAGCCTGACGACCCCGGCGGGCGCCCCCTTAAGCGCCCGTACCGCCTCCTCCAGGCCGGCGTCTGCCAAGTCGGCGTCGTTCACTGAGACGAGCCGGTCCCCCGGGTAGAGGCGCCCGTCGAGGTCCGCCACCCCGTCTGGCACCAGCGAGCGAATGACTATCACAGTCCTCGCCGGGTCCACGGGGTCCTGCGACAGATGCATGCTGTGATGACTAATTATCTCATGACACGGGACTGGAGACACGCAGCCTTAATGAAGCACTGCTTCACTGATGCATACACTTTAAGGACAACGTCCAACTCCGTCCTCCCGGCCTAACTGCAGGGCTCATACCCAGAGATTTATCTCACCTGGACTTTTACGGGGCTGAATTCCTCGCAGGAAGGCAAACACAAAGAGTTACGAGCTGGCTGGTTGAAATTGTCCCCAAGTTACACATCACACAGTGTGACCCCTGCTTTATCTACTCCTGCTATGCTCCCCCACCACATTCCTAACCACTTACCTGATAATCTAAAATGCTGAAGCCCAGGCCGGCGTCCCCTCTCTCCAGGTCGATGTACTGTATCTTGGTTTCCCACATGGCCAGAGGAGAGCCTGGGGTCTCCACAGGAACTTCGGCCCCTGCGATGTCGACCGTGCCGGAGCCGGTGGCACTGTCTCCCTCTGACCCCGCCTGGAGCTTCAGAGGGGGAATTACGCACCTTGGCAAACAGGTCACACCTGTAGCGTAGAGCACTCTAAATGCTCATTTACATGCTATCTGCCTCTCGCCGCTTCGTTAATTTGCTCTCATCTGCGGCGTAAGGTTATCGTCAGGGATGGCGTATAGCTCAGTGGGTTAGGATGCTCTGCCTGCGTCTGGATAGTCATTGGATCACAGCCCATAGTCAGCCAAGTAATTTCACTTTTGGGCCCCTGAGCGAGGCCCTTAACCCCTCCAGGGTCTGACTCAGCCTTTGGATAAACGCCTTTGCGAAATACATGAAAATGCGAGTATTTTTTGTTTTCTTTCTTTTTCCCTTACATTACTTCTGCGTCGTGCCGTGACCGAGATTTCCGTACGCCTTCTTATCAGCCGCTCGCGGCCCGAAATTTGCACGTCATTAGTGAGAAGTACGCCTTATTCAAGAGTGCAAGAGTGCAATCTCTACTCTTCGCCCGTGATGGATGAGTGAATGAGTGGTAAATGAATATTTGTGGGATCCACAAATCCTGCGACTCAGAGGTCGGAGTGTTGAAGTCATAATCTAGATATGCACTAAAAAAAGAGCAAAATGACCCACTTACCCACATTGTATTTTTACAGACTAGCATTCACCTAATTGAGCCAAACCTGAGTATGTCCTCTCTCACAAAAAATAAATAACCAGAATGCACACACACAACTCAGAAATGATCTATTGAGGAGGATAATGAAACCTTCTCAGGGTCTTCGTCAGGGGATGGTTCCTCCGCAAGGCATTGGCCGGCACTGCCATCGCTCAGTTCAGATTTGGCAGTGCTACTTGTCGCCATGGACACACTTGCTGGCAGGCCCTTCTGCATGCTCTGCCCCGCTCCTGGACTCTCACCAGAAAAGGGGCCCCCGCTGGCCTAACACACAAGCGAACCAGTCTGCTTCGTTAACGAATGGGAGCTGAGTGACCAGTACTTTCCATTGTGGCCTTCACGCTCTTTTCTTCAAATTGCTTTCCCAGACACATCCCATAACAGTATCCCAGAGCTAATCGCTTGTCTCTCCCAGAATGCATCACTGGATCAGCATTTTAGTGTAATCCGACCACCACTGAAATGTACCCTTTAAGCCCATGCGTCAGATACAATGTAAATAGTAAAGCCATAAAACTAAAATACGACATGGCACAAATATTTATTTTATGTGGGTACATGGGTAAAACTGGCCTTTTCAATTGGTTTGCTATTTAGCAAAACAAAGCCGGGTAACCGAATACCTTTGATGGTGATCTGAGCCAGTAGATAGTTCATGGGAAGTTAAGGAGCACTGACCTCCAGAGGTTTCTCCTCATCGCACAGCTCTCCAGTTGGCTCTACGGGGCCCTCTGGCATGGCTGAGGCTCTGCAACAGCGCCGCCCTTCTGGCTGAAAAGTGATGCTCTCCCCACAGCTCCTGCTATGTGCCTCATCCGGGCCGAGCTGGCGTCGTAACACAAAGAGCGGGCCTACCTAGCGTCATCCACACTGCGCTAACATTCCTCAGCTAACGATGCTAATGTTCTGCAGCTCACAGTTAACGGCTTATTGAGCACACTGACCGAGATACAAATGACGCATTAAAAATGTATAGGCTCAGACTACAGCATACAGTCTCAAATTAAACAGAGCCCTGCACTTGTTAATCAAGACTACAATAGTGGCAGCTTCAAGCCACTTATCCGCATTGTATTTTTGCAGACTAGCATTTACCTAATAGAGCCATACCTGAGTATGTCCTCTCTCACATTTCTGCATGCTAATATCTGCCTAATTGGGCCTCACTGCGTTTTCACACTCCTTTCTCCCAATTAATACACTTAATTCAGTGAAGCTTTTTTAGTATATTATTCGTACAACAAAATCATTCTAAAGCCAGTATAAAATATTACACTAGGTTCTTGCTCATGAAGGGGCTTTATCAATCACACCCCACACCGGCAACAGAAGCATGACTGATTATGCAATAATGTAAGTGATGAGGGAATCTGCCTCGACTTGACGTACGACAGCTCCGTGTTCAAGGGCGCTTTCCAGACTTCCATCTTCTGCGGGCACGGTCAACGTCGCCCCTCGAAACGAAATGCAGAAACATTCCGTTATCTCCCCGCCGAGGCTCGTCTTTAATGAGGCGGAACGCGCGAACATGTGCGCGCATACATTTGCATGCGTTTACGCGGGACGTACATATGTAAGCGCTCTTTGTCAGCAATCACATGGAATTAGTCATATGTAAATCGGGGCAGTTTTCTGAAATCCTTCCTGCTGGCTTCATTTGCATTCCGTGGGGTACTTATTATATAAAGTGTGTACGTATTCCATTCGCCCGTCTGTTTTCATTAACCGACCATTAGTCTAAGACAACGGTAACCGCATAATTTAATCAAAGGTTCCTTACCACCTTGTGCATCTGACTTCCCCTGGTCATCTGAAAGGTTCGAGCTGGAAGCCGTCGCTTGGGAATGACACAGTTTCCCCTCTGTGATGGGCAGAATTGCATACAATATGATGAAGTAAAACCTATATACATCAACAATATTTAAAATTTGTTTAGATTTTGTATGACATCATCAGTTACGTTGATGAGATCAGTTACGTTCACCTATCTCATTTTCATCAAGTTCATCTAATTAAGACACTTTTGAAGTTAATTAGCTCAGCTTTTTATGTTTTAGTTTAGGTTTGTGTCACCTTTCCTAGGCGTTGATATGTGAGAGGCACAAACTCTCTGGATATACTTAAATTCCCACTGCAGCAAATTGTCCACCAAGCACAAAATGAAGGCTTTAGCATTTAGCATTATGTCAGCATGTAGTACCTAGTGCTCTGCCCAGGTCCACATCATCCACACCGGGCCGGCTGCCGTTCACCACCTTGGTCGATGGTCCAGTTGCTAGGGCTTCAGGGGCAGCTGGACCTTTCTCTAGTCTGAGGGGCCGCGTTAAGAGCCTTAAGACCACAGTCTGGCTCGTAGCTTCTAGGAGTTCCGTCACCTGCTGGCTAGTGGAGCCCTGTATGTCGGTCCCGTCCACCTGTGGGGGCACCTGCATGTGAGCGGACTTCCGATGTACAGAGTAAACGGTGGCAGGACGAGCTACGGCAGGCCGCCATGCTGCAAAGCCTGAGCACAGCGAGCATCTTCAAAATGGCCGCCGTGAACAACAGTTACCAAAACAGAACAGCTGGAGAGCTGCCTCATGCTCTCGCCTGCAGTTCGGCGCTCAATGTTTGTTCTGCGACCCAGCTGTTTAATATTCACAAACAGTAAGCAATTATACCGCAGTCGTTGACTGCACAACATTTGGAAAAAAAAATGAATGCTGATTATCGCAATCCTTCGTATGTGATATGCATGGGGAAGCTGTAATTTTTACTGAAACGCAATCATCTTCTTAATCAAGTCTGCAGTTACCTAATGATCTGCTGTCCGTGCTCGTTAAGCCTTTGTTTGGGTCACAAATTATTGATAGTGATTTGATCACTTAGAAGGTGAAAGGGGAATTAATTAAACTTCACTCTGTCACATAAGCCCGTTAATGTATTCATATAAATCTAAAGTGGCTTTTAATTGAAAATCTGCATTTGTAAAAGAAAATAGATGATTAAGGGATTAAAATAATCCTTCAGAGACACTCACCGCTATGATTTGGTCACCGACATGGATCCGGCCGTCCTCCTCAGCCTCACTGTCTTTTGTTACACTCTTCACAAAGATACCGAGGGACTCTGTATAAAGGAATTCGCGAGAAAACATCACTGAAATTAAAAACTGAGATTTATTATATTTTATCATTGCTGTATGAGCCATTCATTAGGGAAAAAACAAACTGTACTGTTGAACAAAATTTTCGTTGAACATAATTTAAAAAGTCTTTAGATGTTAAATAACAAATATGAAACAAATAAATTTGAAACATAAAATAATCAGTAGCATTAGTGTATATATATATTTTTTTTTTTTCTTTTTTTTTACCAGTGTTCTCCTCTGTGGCACAACCAGCGACTGTTGTTCCTAATTCTTCAGCATTTTTAATGAGCTCCACATCAAATGTGCCAGGCTGCTCGCTGTCGTGAACCTGTTACGAGAATGAAGACATCCGCCTGAAACATCCGCCCGAAAGAATATAAACGAGGACGCATCTGGAAGCAGCCGGAACTCGGGCCTGCTGGGAGAAACGATGATGAATTCCTCGCGTCGCTCCGATTCAGACTCTTATGACGATTCACTGTTATACAGTGTATCCCACTGGCCATCCTGAAAAGGCTGTGCAGGAAAACAGAAGAATATTCTAGAAGTCCTGCAACAAACAAGGGTATCCAAAGTATCCAAAGGATATCCAAAGGTCGCTTGGCAAATAGAGGCAGCACCGATGAAGGATGCCACCTGTGGTCCCCTTTGTGATCACATGGGTGCCGCACCTGGGCCACCTGTTCCACACTCATCCCTGCCCAGTGTCCCCAAAGCCCCGCCCCCACCCCCTCCCCCGTAAATACTAGTCCTGTTGAATAGGGGGTGACATATCACTTAGTTCCCCTTAATAAGGACACAGAAGTTACAGTCCAAGGTCAGTGTCCAACCGTCTGTGCGGGTACCTACAGAAGGTTCATGTTTTTGCTCCCTCCCAGCTCCCTAGCAAAAAATAGGGACTGTCTGGCAGGGATGTGAGAGGGAGCAAAAACTTTGCACCGTCTGTGGGTGCCCGAGGGCCGGGTTAGGAAACACTGCTCTAGGTAAATGGCTAAAGCGTACAGCACTGTGAAAAAGTGTCTTCATGTTACCAAAGCCCATTTACCAAAAGCTTTCAGGTCTTTTACGGAAACTAAACATATTAGCACGGAATTCTGATTTGTTTACGTGACGCCCAGTGCCTCCACATGTCACCGTACACTCCGTTAGGTCTGGCTGATGTTCCGTAAGCGGTGAGTTAACTGTAACCAGATACCTCCCGCGGCCACTGATCAATCTCTCACAGCGCCACGGAAGAATTCTGGTCCAACGCTTCACACCAGATTGCTTCAGCTCAGCACCATTTGTGGGTTTACAAGGCTTTAACATCTCAGCAGGGTTTCGCTCTGGCTGTTGACTAATTCAGTCCAATAAATCAATGTTTTTTTTCTCATTGAACCAATCTGACATTGACCTTCTTGTTTCCAAGAAGCATCTCGTTGCAAGACCCACCCATGCCTTAGGCTGAGTTCCTGACTGCATAGCCCCATACTCTCATTCCCCTCTGGTCCTCTGGCACACTTCAGACTGTATGCTAAATGTACCTTCAGCGTCGTTGAGTCATTCAGGTTCTGATGTGAGAAGTCATCATTAAACCACGACCCTGCCATAATCATGTTAAGAGTCGCTATGCAGTGCATACCAGTACTAAGGAATGTGATCATTGGTTTTGCTCGATATAATTGGGTCCATTCCAGCCAAAAGGTCCGTATTTGACTAACTCTTCCCCAGAACATTCCTCCGGAGCTCAGACAGTTTTTGGCAGGCTCAGAACGGCACTCACATTCTTTGCAGTGACCAGTGCCTCTGCCGCCTTCCATGTCCGTCTTAAATTTCATATAAGGAGTCCCAGGATAGTATTATTTGTGACTTCTTAGTTGCTTTTATATTTTGATATTGCTAAACAAAATCTTGTAGGTCCTGTCTTACACTACTGGCTTACACTTTTCAATGATTGTTTTACTGTTAAGCAGACACGTTGCCTCATTTGATTAGCTGAATACTCTTTGCACCAGTTCAGTGTTGGTGCTTCACCACGGGGAACAAAACAAGTCTGCTCCTGAAACTTGAACCATCAGTCTGCTCCTGGTGCACTACCCAATTTATCAATTTAAGCTATCCTATTAAAATTTATGTTTTTAACGGTGCAATTTCCGACACGATTACCCAAGAACTCAAAGCTGGGAATTTAATATTCTGTTTCTTTTTTGTGTTTTTGCACTGAATCATTCCAGAAACAAATCATTAGTACAGACCTCATCACATCTGGACCGCAGCTAATCTCGCAGCAGCACCACAAAGTCCACATGAGCCAAGATGGCCGCTTGTGTTGGATGCGGGCCTAGCTAACCCCTCGCCTTGTCTCTCCATGCTTATTCGGGCTCTCTGCCGTACCTGATCTGCTGCTCCTCCGGGAAGGGCGGCTTTGACGTGCGTCAGTTCTGTTGTCTCTGCTTGTTCTGAGGCGTTCTGCAAGGGGGCACAAGTGGGCAGCGAGGAGCGTTACGGTGAAATACAAGAGTACGAGCAAGCCAAGAAAACACCTATGTTCAGAGTGCCAGTCTAATTTAACAGAAACCCGAACTGCTCTCCTGTTATATAGGAGTACATTGGAACCACTGAGCCCTTATTCCTGATTGAAATTTGTTCTATTTATAGCTACATACACACACTCATTGGCTAGTCTATTATGTATGCAACTGAAAACATACAGCACCCAGACAGGGTCAAGAGGTTCAGTTACAGTTTGGCTATGCATGTGAATCGCTAAGGTGCACGATCTAAGCAATCCTGAATGTAGTGCGACTGTTGGTGTCCGACGTGACAGTTCCGGCATCTCGAGAACAGCCGCCCTCTTGGGATTCTTGCACAATGCTAGAGCCTGGCGTGTGCAGAGAATGGTGTGACAGAGCAAATAATATGCAATCCGGGGCAGTTCTGTGGCTGAAAACACCATGCTAATGAGAAAGGTCGGGGGAGGATGGCCAGACTCGTTAAAGCTAACAGGAAGGCCACAATGGCACAAATAACAGCTCAGTACAGCGGTGGTGTGCAGAATGGCTTCTCTGAATGGACAACTTGAAGCAATTCTGGAGGAAAAAGTGGGTCCCCCCCAGTAATAGCTAGGTGTATGCAATAACGTGGCCACTGGGTGTATAATATTTGTCATCCAGTGTCAACACAAATAACTCCAAAAAATAGGTGTCAAATACACCCCTCACAGAACCCACTTTATCCCGTGTATATTTCCTTTGTACTGCTCCTCTTCTACTGGCACAAACTCCAGTTACGGCGCTAATGCTTTGAAATTACCACTAAGAGCAAAGTTGTCGAGGGACTGAGTTTGCCTACTGCCCCAGTCAACTTTGCTACAGTGAAATTCATTGCAACATTCTTATACAATAAATCAGAATGCAATCATTATATCATGTTATATTTAATTGTAATTTTTATACACACACACAGAAATGTGTATGTATTAAATTATACATATCTTTCTAAGAGTTCTTGTAATGCTATTAAAATTTTCTCAAGATCTTTCCAAAAATACAGGCCTATATATATTCCACCTTTTTAAATAATTAAATATAATCGTTTGAGTAAATAATTAATCGCTTTTAGCTCCACAGCGATTAAGGTGAATTACTTGTATTGTAAATTTATGTGAGTTTCATTCTGATTTTAGCAAGTTACCAGTTTTTTTAATATTATTTTTAAATGTACGCGTGTTCTTCGAATTACAGAGTTTGTGCAGTGAGACTGAAGAGTGACATCAAGCCCTTAAATAATATGACTGATTTCGCTTAAAATGTGCAAAGAACTTATCAAGTCTATTTAGCTGAGAATCAAAATCCCAAGGACCCTCGTGAGGCCTACAACTGTCCACCCCTGCCCTAATCCATCCAGCAGAAATGTGGGACACTCTGACTCAGCTACCTCGCCCACCATACATTCCATCTCCAGTGAAGTAGACCAGTTTGATTAAGGGTGCAACAAAGAATATATTCACATTTAATTCTGTCAGCAGCCTCATTAATCCTCAGTGACATGTGCGGTCACAGTGACACGTGAGGTCACAGCGCTAGGAAGCTAATGTTCGGCAAGTGAACATGGAACAGCATGGAAGGCCAGCTCCACCCGACCGCCCCCCACCTCAGCCGGGGCTCTCTCCATGCCGCAGTGTCCTGACCCCTTGCGCAACACCACCGGGCTGCCCAGCTGTGGGACGGGACCCCGGGCGACCTTGAGAGAGAGGTCGTCTGCAGACTCCCGCGGGAGTTCCGCGGCCTTTTGTCGCGTTACCGTCTGGTCCGTCGGCTGCCCGTTGATAGTTATGGTTTGATCCCTTTCCCTTAGCTTCCTGTGGATACGGAAGGTCAACGACGGGCTGAAGAAGTCACACAAGAGCACAACGGCCTACAGTTTGCGGCACGGAGCGGGAGGTGCCATTCTGTGTTTACAGCGTACACAATCCTAGGCACTCTTGCACCTGAAACAGGTGAAAGTGATGCCCAAAATCTTATCTTTCAATGTTTACATAATAGTGCAGGGGCAATTCTAGGAATTTTTAAGGTGGGGGTATAAGAAGAGCCATAATTCTTGCAACCTAATAATTAGCCAATGATGTGCTTTTAATCGGTGCGTGATAGAGGAGGGGCTTACTGGCAGCCAATCAGCTTTCAGCTGGAGCCAGTGACCCTATGGCCCCGCCCCCTGTATATCTAGGAATTTTTTAATTGGGGGTATAAGAGGGGCCAAAATTCATGCAGCCTCATAATTAGCCAGTGACGTGCTTTTATGTTTGTTCTTTTTATCATTTGTTGTGTACAGTGTCCTTGAGTGTTTTAAAAGGCGCTTTTAAATAAAATGTATTATTATTATTATTTATTTTAATCTGTGAGTGATAGAGGAGGGGCTTACAGGCAGCCAATCAGCTTTCAGCGGGAGCCAGTGACCCTGTGACCCCACCCCCGTATTTAAAATCAGCGCTTAATATAAATGTAATATAATTAAGAATGCTTTCCTAGTGACAGAAAACAGATAACTAACCCTTCTGCTTAAACTGTGACATTATGCCTAACCGTGAGGGAATACCTGCTCCCAGTACTGTCCGGCCGAACATCCTGCACAAAGAGACCTGGCTCCCCCGTGTCCTCCTGCAACAGACTGACCACGCCGAAACCCGGCCCCCCAGATGGTCTCCTTGGCAGCTCAACGTCTGTCACGTAGCGGCCCTGTCCAGAGGTGTAACGTTAATGTAACGTTCAAGTGACATATAAATTACTTTAGGCTAAAACCTTCCTTGGTACGGAATGCAATGCTGACACTTTCTGTTTGAAGTCAACATAAATGTGCAATGCAATCAAGGACATTGAGAGCTCCAGCTGTAATATAACCGACGAGGCCTGCTGACTGGGGGGAACAACTGGGGATATTTTCCTGGGCCCGGACCCAGGGGGGCACCAGGAGAGGGCCGTCACTGGAGGGTTTGCACGTCAAGCGGGCCTGGTTGAAATAATTTTGTCCCGGGCCTGGGAATTACACACAGCGGCCCTACAACAGACCGTGAAGAGCACGTCGTTAAGCTTCCAGCGGGCCGTGTACCTGAGTCATGTGGAGAGGGAGGAGCTTGGGATGATCCCCTGATTGGTCGCTGCCACTCTGCGGGGGGGAGCGGGGCACTAACGAGTCCTGAGCACCTACAGGACACCCATCATGGGAACCCGGATCGCTGCTCCTGGTCGAGCGCAGCTGAGAGCCGCTGGCTTCGGGATTCAGCTCCGGACAGCTGCTCGATGTGGGTAATGTGGCGCCCTGTATCCAGCATGGCAGAACCAAGCAGGAATGGGACGTATAAATAACAAATAATACATATGGATAGAAAATCAGTAGTCTTTATGCTGGTAGTGTATAGCTCAATGGGTTAGGTGTCTGATGGTTGTTGGTTCAAATCCGAAGATCAGCAGAGTGATGTCACTGTTGGTCCCTGAGCAAAGCCCTATACCCCAAAATGCTGCTCTCTTCCAAAAAAAATGCATATTGCTTTGGATAAATACAACTACCGATATATTTATGTCATGTAATTAATTGTTACTTTCAATGTTACAGTGGTGAAAATGGCCCTCAAAGTGTGGCTCTTGGTGCAGACCCTGTTGGAATTGCATGCAAGCTGGCACAGTGCCAGTCCGACCCTTAATTAATTAAGGTTTGTCGAGCTGTCATAAAATATTTCTGTAGCATCACAATCTACCAGACAAACGGGAGATTACTCAAGAAAATGTAAAAGGTAAAATGTGTCTCCTACACGTGAAATCTAACAAAACCTAATCAACAATGAAAAAAGTTTCTTATCAAACTGACATCCAAAAATATTTCTCATGACCAAGAAACATCAAGTCCAGTGAACGAGGTCAAAACTGCAGCGACAGCTGAATTATGCTTTCAGCAGCAGTAATTTAGGGCGTCTATCTTGTGCTAGAATCTCTGTGCCACATGTGACTTACTGACATTTTGTGTTATTTTGACTCTCTTTTACTGCCTATATTTATAAAAAAAAAAACAAAAACAGAACAGAAAGAATCGAAAAACCAGGACAAACAAAACCTGTCCGCCGGGTGGAGGCTAACGTGAAACGTAGCCGCGGATAGCTAACATGACTGCTGTAACCTTCAGTGCAGTCCCGCGCCTCCTGCTGAACACTGCATATTATCTCCCGCTAAAGTGTGCAATAAACGGACAGAGCTCTGTTTTTTCTGTTTACAGCTTTCCACAGTCACCTTACACTTGTGACACGGGGCGTCCAAAGCGCGCCTTACAAACAGCTATCAGTCCCTTGGCGCACCGGGACACCGTTAGCCCCCAGGGCTGCGTTGGTCACCTTGGGTAAGTAGATTACAGTGCCAGTTTGGCTACTGCACATTTAAAGAACTGGTTCTGCCCCGACGGGCTGTTGCTATGGCAACACCCTGCCTGAGTCTGACGACTCTTCCCTGTTCAGACTCCCGCCTTAAAGCTGGAGACCGGGCACAAATTGAATCTTTGCTCGCAGCATGTTTTTGCTTAAGATTCAGTCCAGGGTGTTCTCCCAGCCTTGTGCCCCGTGCTGCCTGGGATAGGCTCCCAAACGAACCCCCCTCCCCCTCTGCTTAACCCTGGCCAGGAAAAACGGGTCGAAGATGGACGGGTGAATAGACGGATGTTTCGCTTAAATTAGCCGGCAAAGTAGTTTTACGGAGCACGGCCTTTATCCTTATCGACGGCTGTGTGCCGCTGTGCCCGAACACACAAGGGCACAAATCTTCCGTTAAAAACGCAAGTCAGAATGTGACTACACCAAGGAAAAAAATAAACTCATTCAGCTGCCCAAAATCTACAGCTCAATCATTCCACTACAGCTATGCTTCTTATTAATGTACAGTATAAATACAGAGATCAATCAAACCTAAACACTAATTATTGTAGATGGTTCTTATTTTAAATAAGATATAGCTATTAAATAAGATATAGATAAAGATATATAAGGCAGACACAGTAGAGAACAATGTAAATGAGTCCTTTTTGGACTGCAGATTATTCGTTTACCTTTAACCCCTATCCCGTGTTTGGGGTCAATCTGACCCCAGAGCATCATTAAACGGAAGGCAAATTTCACATGGGATAATTATCACGGGAAAAGGGTTAAATAACCATAAGAACGTCGCTCTCCTGCACCCACCTGGCTGTTGGAAAGTTGATGGGCAGATGATTGCAGGGTGAGAATCTGGTGGAAGAAGGGGCTTTGGAGCAGAGACTTAAGCAAACTGAGCTTCTCCTCTGTGGGGCTGCCCCCCCTGGCCTTCAGCTTGGCTTGTAGACGCTCCACGGCCTGCAAGGCACGCTGGGTATCTGTAGGGTCACACATCCCATGAATGACATGCATGAATGAAAAATATACCCTCTAAGTCAGGATGCAGTGAAGGCATTGGGGTTTCAGATCGCACGGGCCTCGCCATCATTCACACCGAAGCAGCTGTCTGAGTCTTACGACTCTTCCCATAACAGCAGGATTTCCTCACGGCCTAATGAAATTGTCTGTGTGACGGTTCTGGGTCTTCCCTCGAATCACGTGAACTCAGTCAGACAGGACTGGGCCTCATTGTGGGAACCCCGACGGCTTATGAATGTCAAAATTACCGCAGCCAGTAATGAAATGGGATTTAATGCTTAGATAATGCTGGGACAGTCTCACAAGCTATTTCACAAGCATCATAACAGCACAAACATAATCGTGGATTTAGCTGCAGGCTGCTTATATTGTGGATAGGCTAGCAAGCGGCAGGGGACTGAATTCAGGGCATGAATACTGACTGATGTTCCCTCATCTGGATGCAAACTCAACATCAATTCTGAAGATTTTTTTTTCTTAAAGAAAAAATCATTCCTGTAAAAGGCTTTCTTAGAAGCAATTGATAATGACGTGCAATTGTATTAAACTGAGTAATCAAAAAACTTAAAAAAAACCTCTCCTTCCAACAGTTAAACGAAAAAAAAAGTTTTTATTGTCCAACTCCAACACCTGCCATTTTTAGTATGCTGTTTCGAAATTAATTGCCCTAAATATATTATATTATGTAAAATGTGCTAGCCGTAAAGTGAATCCTGGACGAGTACATTTGCATTCTGACACGAGTGAAAAACAAGTGAGCACAAAACAGTTATGGATGTTTACAAAAGAATATAAATTACAAGACAACACAAGTGCAATACAAGCCAGGGCCAATTCTCAAAAGAGCGCAGAACATCACAATAACGTCGCTGTGTTCTCCGTTCTGGAAAATCCCATTCTTTCGCTCCCAAAGATTTGGTTACTTTTGTTCCGCAGAGGTACTGCGTGAGATATTCCACAATTTCCAAACACGACCCCGTTTAACCTCCAGCGTTCAGCATGTCACCCTCAGCTAAGAATCTACAGCTGTTATGTTGCTGTATTAAAGAGTAAGTGATTTAGGAGTAGCATACCTGAAACTGGTGAGATAAAGCATGACACTTCATCTTGCAGAAACTTTTTTTTTCAATGAGCGTTTTATTTGTGCCGTGAATTTATTTAATTACCTGATAAGTTAATATTTTCAATTCACATAAACATTTCAATCATTTTGCTTTATAAATGGAAAGCAGGCATAGGGGACTGCATTAAGCTTATAATTATAATGTGAAAAAACTGGGAGATCGTAGTAACATCCTTGACATTTTTCTTTTTTTTTAGTTTGATGCTGGTAGCTGGCATCTGGCGTTCATAAAAAAAAAAAGTATTTTCTTTTAATAAAAGCAGCAGTTTAAAGGAAGACTCACCAATTTCTTCAGTCATTCTGTCTGCACGTTACCAGAGTGTTTTTCATAAGAACCTGCAAAGGAGAGCAGATGGTCGCAGACATGAATACGCGATCCGTGAATGAGCATTGAACCAAAGGCGGCAGGAACCTTCAACGAAAACAGATGCATACATATTAAAATTTATATTAATTTATTTACGGTGAATGCAGCATCAACTGCCATTCACTCTGGCTAAGTACCAGGATAAAAAGAATACCCAATATTTGCAAAGTTTACAAGCCCAACCATAAATTAGTCACTCCATTAAATCCAGGGAAGAAGCTGTCTACAGTTGCCTGATGTGTTTTGGTGTAATATTTCCATAACACGTACAATTTTTTTGGTCCAATATTCAAACTTTCACAGAGAAATTCCACCCCTTTAAAAAGGAACTAAATTATAGTGCGACAGCACAAATATCGCCAGCCAATTTCCATTGAGTCATGATCTTAGAAAAGAATTCCGTGACCCACTGACCTGCAGCTCTGTACTGTAGCTACATCGGCTAACCGTATTTGTTTTAATTTACTGCAAACGCTGACACAGCTAACCAATAAAATACACAATCTGTGCATCATGACGTCCCGTGAGCAGCTGTAAACATTACATCTGTTATGGAATAAGGAATTAAATTCATAAAGCAGTTGTACAATATAATATATAATTCTATATAATTTCTAGCAAGTGGTGTCGATCATGTATATAGCAGTCTATTTAGAGATGGTTTTGTCAGAATACTTTATGAAGATTACTGAGAAATCATTCTTACCTTTGACCATCTGACCATTTATTGTCTAAATGAAGTGTGAAATGTTGAGGCAATATTATAGGCAGGCATAGGCAGGTATGCACATAATTATAGGCTGGTGAGGCTCCTAGTGGGGCCATTAGTATGTGGCTGTGTCTGCATGGGAGAGTACAGCTATACAGGCCTCGTCATCTAATGCGCTTATTCGGGACTTAACATCTGCAGATTGCCATAAACCCACAGTTACATTAATTGATTTTGGCAGGAGGCTTCATCCCTTAGGTTCTTGTCTCTCCTAGGCTGCGTTCTATAATAACATATGTTAAGGCTTTTTTTAATTTATTTTATTATTAGTAGGTTGTGAAAATCTTCGGTTTATGATACATTCGTGGCGCTTCAATGCAAATAACCGAAAGCAACCTTATGTTGACCAAAACATAAATTCGTTATTAATAATTTTTGCCGATGCCTGTTTTCTAGTCTAGAATACAGCTGTATACGAAATATAGTGCATCTTGTATAGCATCCCCCCTTGTAAACAGGACGTCGGCATTTTATTCAGTTCTTAGATTTGCATGCTTTATCTGGGAGCGGAGGGGATTTATATACCGACACGTTTCGTTTTATACGCACTTATTACTTTAATATGAAATAAGCAGATTTATATCAAAGGGCTGCAAGGCAACGATACAGATACGTTTATGATCCACACCAACCGAAACGATTAAGAAAATTGCAACCCAATAAAGCGTCGCTCATCAGTTAAAGATGTTATTTTAAAATGAAATGACGGGTTTATATGCCGCTTATCGTCCCGTAATGGAATAGGGGTGGGATGCCTTTGGTACTGGAGATCTAGCTGCGCCCGTCCCCAGTGCAGCCAAGCGTCGGATCCACAGGCTGTCAGACAAATGCCTTCGCGATCACTGTAAAACTTGGGAAACCTCAACAATGCAGAAGCCCGCGGACTTAAAATAAATTAAGATAAATTCCACGGCCAGCAGTTATAAGAGCTCCATCACGCAGTCACGCAGTAACTTAACTAGTCTAATGGTTGCACTTTGGACTGCTTCCACAATAATCCAGCTTATTTTAAGTAAAAGAAGGAAATTTGTCGATTGAAGGGGAACTTACAGGAGCAGCCAGGCCTGGGATCGCCGGGTTGTCCCGTAGAGGCCGGGGTGTCGGGAGCGCAGCGGCGGCTCGGCGACGGACGCGGAGCGCCGGTCACCGTGGAGCCGGGGGGGTGACAGGCGCCGCTCGGCGGCCGGCCAGGCAACTGGGCCGTTTTACCCGCTGCCCCCGCCAATGATGCAGCCCCTATTTACGGAATATTCACCTCTATTTATTTATTTATTTATTTATTTTTTTTGCGCTCAAAATTAACAACACGCGTGTTACAGTTTACCTCTCACCGATACGTTTAATAATATAAGCCTAATTATAATTAATAATCGAGGTCACCGTTTTACTGTAATTGCTTTAATATGAGAACTGATTTGATTTTGTGCCCGAGTTCCAATAACATGTCGGGAATGTCATTTAATGAAGAAATATATTGCAGATTATACCCCCACCACCACCACGTTACCAGAGCATTAATAAATGGGGAAATGCATGCTCCGTATTAACATGGAAATTGATGGAGCGACCCAGGAAAGCAAGCTGGCACTTTTTTTTGCCGATTTGTAATTGGTTCCATGCGCCCTCACAAGCCAATTCTTCCTTTCTCCACTTGATGGCATCGTGGCAGCCTAACCATAAAAAAAAACCCTCGGCATGGCGGGGAAATAAAGACATTTAATGGAAAGACGAACTCTCGGGCGGGGGACCCTTTACGGGGATCATTTTTATTGGGCTCCTATTTCTTCCTCGTTTTGATGGAATATATGCCTTGAATATACCCCAGAAAGACTAATTAATAGAATTGCAGTGACTGTGGACTGTGGGTAAGCCATATGGGCCACCTGAATGATGGAATGTACCTGGGTGAGTGGAGGTGGGAGGCAATTATTGTGAAGAACTTGCTGGCTGCTGTTTTATTGGATGGGTTAAGATGTGCCTAACTATCCCAGCTCTTCTGACACAAGTAGCGACATTCTTTATTTCTCTTACTGAAACAGAAATAGGTAGAGAAATGTTTCTTCGCCTTGCGAGCAGAAGATGAGGTGCAGGTAACGAGAGCACAGACAGGTCTATTGTTCTTTGCTGTAGGAACATCACAGGCTTGCAGGGAGTACAGGCTTTTCTGAGGTGCTGTTTACCCGCCTTCCTGTGAAGCGGCCGCAGACTAGCCCACTTTGCAGCACAGAGGGATGGGTGAAGTAGCGGAATTTGCCGAAAACCCCAAAGGAGTGGCAGGGCCATCCTACTATAGGGTGGCTTCTCTACCTGAATGTCTACCCTTTTTACCTTTTTTTTTTGGTCCAGTGGGTCGGAAGCCATGTACCTGGCTTATAGCCAATGAGCATGTAAAGGCCATAGGTGGTTCTAGACCCTACCTGGTGGGGGGGGGGCTGGGGGGAATTAGCCCCCCTATGCTTTGTCTCAGTCCCCCCCAAAAAATATTTTTTTCTAAAACCATTTACTGCTTTGTCCCTGATTTCCATATACATTTCACACCCCCGGCTCAGCAAATGAGGGGGGGGGGTTGGCGTCTCATATTTCTTCAGAAAGCAGAGTCCCCCGATGGGTCAAATCCTAGAATTGCCTGAGATTAAGGCAGTCCCTCAGGCCAAAATTCCCAAAGTGACCTTACCAGGGATGGAAGAGCTGGTGCCCTGCGCTAAAGCATTTAGGGGTGTTTGCTGTCAGCAGAATGACACTGGAAGGCAGTCATTTACAGAATAGGCATCTTACTTGTATTTAGAAAGGGCCTCATTAAAAAATAAAAGATAACTGAAATGTTACCATAGGTAGAACTTTCATTATTTCAGCGTTTCAATGTTTTCAGCTAATGTGTCCTTTTTACTGAACATGTATGATTATGTTTCTGTATGAACTGGCCAATTAAACAAGAACGAATAATAATAACAATAATAATAAACAGGCCACAGACAGCAAAATCCTAGCTGTAATACATGAACTGCTGAGTGGTTGGAATTTATATTATACATTCTGATTATGTAGTCAACATAAAATTGGGAAAAGCCTTAAGTTTCCTGTAAAAGATACTGTTACCTCAGTAAAACATTTTTGGCTGCGTAGAATAATGGCCCGTGTTCCAATTGTTTTTAGATACGAATGTGCTGACAGATTAGCACTGAAAATAAATGGCTGAAACATCGGTGTGGCATGTTGCCTGACAATGCACTGCGCACAGCCAGTGATTACGCAGCTGTTTCATGCTATAGACTTCTGGAAGCGTTTATCAGGCTAAAATCCATTTATCCATATGGTGCCTATGATAAGTGCAAATGGCTTTTGTGGGAAAACACCCTCACGCTCACACACAAACACACACAAATGTCATCCATTAGGGCAATATCAGTTTAACTGAGAGGGAAATCTTAAAAAAGAAAAAAAAAAAGCTCTGGGACATATGGTACAGTGCTGTTAGGCAGCCACCATCTCCATGTCATGTGACCTGAGAGTCATGTGACCTGAGGCTTATTTACAAAGATGGCAGAACCTATTCAACATTTGAAAATAACAACAATTGGAAACTGGCAATAAGTAAGCAAAATGACAAATGCTATTTAGGCAACCAACAGGAAATGCCAGAAAGAACAATGTTAAGGAGATACTGCAGCTTTTTAAAAAATAGTTCCAGACTCACTGTAGTGTAAGTCACAATTTTCTGGAACAAAATGGGCTGTTGGAGGTATCGTTTAGCTGTGGTTCGTCGTCATGGTTTCATGAGACCTTCTCACCAGGAACTTTTAGGAGGCTATAATGGCCATTTCACTCAAAAGCAGTGGCAGACAGTTACGCTCCCCCAGCAACACAAGCAGCTGGGGTATAGTACTGAAATAATACAATGAAGAAACATCATTCTGTAAATGTAGTGGAAGGGAGACAGAGAAGGACTATAAGAAAGGCTAGTTTATAAATCTTCAGACAAAATGCAACCCAGAGCCCTGGAAACAGCTACAAAGTAACTGTGCGTCTTTTTCATACCAGGAAAAAAATCATCTGCAGCCTCCTTTTCGGAGAACTCTAAGTAGGTCCTTCTAAATAGCCACAAAAATGACTGCTTATATGACAACGCATCATCCTAGCATCTGAAAGAAGCTTCGCCCCCATTCCGAAAAGCACTTCACAGCCCTGTTCCAAATGCTTTAGAAAGTCACTGGGTATTTCGGCATGCCGTGAGCATGTTCACCATCATTTATATTCCCCCAGACGTGGTCATCTTGTAGAGTGGTGCACTGCACTTGCTTTATAGAGACCTCAGTTTGCACAGAAGGACTTTCTACTAATTAAACGGCATCGTAGTGTTTTCTGTTTTGCACACTCCGCATGAGTTTAGTCAGAAATTTTGTCCCTTTCTTGAAGAACAGATCCCAAGTGTCTTAAGAGAGCATTGCAAACGTGTCAAAAGATCTCACAGCTCTTACTGGATTGTCACTATAGCCCTTACCATAGTGCATGTACACTCCGTTATGATCTCGCCAACAAGCTACAAAAAGGCTTGATTTACATAAAACAAGTTTGACATTTAAAGAAAAACAGCACTGCCGTTTAAACTCAGTATAAAGGGGTTTCATATGTGTACCTCTGTGTATGTGTCTTACACCTAAGGGTAGGTGTAACTTCAGCACGAGAAGAAAGTCTTGTGGCTCAGGATTCTGCGGGGGGCTCATAGGGGCAGCTTTGCTATTTGGTATATTTTCGATTAGAGGGTGCGTGGAGAAAGAGACAAGCTTCGGAGCCCCCATGGCCCGTGGGTGGGCTTCGCTCGAAGACGGAAACTCCAGCGGAAGACAGAGAGCCCGCGACTGCGTGCTTGACACGGGGCGCCGGTGTCACTGGAAGGCCACTGGAAACATCCGACGGTTTGGGTGGTTTGCTCGTTTGAGCTCAGTCAACAGCCGACGGCGTAATACAAAGACAATATGGTTAAGGAAGAAAGGGCTGTAGCTGTGCCAAGATGAGAGATTCCACAATGTTCACGTAGTCACATGTTTATGTTTACATAGTTACTCATTCCTCAACGTGTTTGGGGGGGGCGGGGGTGTTGGTTCTTATGCAGGGATGCACGTAACTGGCGCGCAGTTACGCATTCGCCGTGACGAGTGTGCACAATTTCTTGTCGTAATAGCGCAAATGTGTATCCTACTTAATCTATATGCGTTTGCGTTGTTATGACAAGAAACGGCCGTACGTAACGCGAAAAAAGTACGCAGTAGTCGTCTAAGGGTTAAAACCTATGGCAATTTCTTGTCGTAACAGCGCAAACGCGGGCCTGCTTTTAAGCATTTCCGCTGTTACGATACGAAATTGCCGCGCGTATTGCATTATATATGGCGAAAGAGTATTTGCGCACCAGTTATGTGCATCCCCGTTCTTGTTTATCGATATCACACAACCATCATGTCACAATAGGGAAACAATGAAAACTGTGGCTGAAAAGCTACCCCAATCAGCTTTGCAAAATGTAGCCTATCATTTATGGTCATTGTCTCTCTGCTCCAGGAATTATCTATAATTATCCTCAGCTCTCTGATTTGGGCTTATGTTTTTTTCTGAACTTTTTTCCCAGTCGTTTCAAGCTGTGGGTTGAGCGTCCAAATAGCTAAATAAATAAATAGACGCATTTCCATGGGAATGGGCAGAAACCGCGGGCACACACAGCACCGCTTCCAACGGCGGATGAGTGTGATTGGGTGTATGTCTCTGCTCATGAGAGGACTGCAGAAAATAAGTAGGTAAAAACAATATTGTAACATACCAACTCGTACAAGAATTATGTCAGTACAATCGGGTGTATGACAGAGAAGGCAGCAGAAAGTCAGTTTTACCTTAAAATATTTTAGCAAGGATTAGTTATCTTTGCCCGACTTCTTTGGAGGAAGTTGCTGACATATTTCACTGCATTATTATTTTTTTTTTATTATAAGCGTAAATTTAATCTACCTTGTAACAAATGAGGACTTTTGACTTTCAGCTCCAGTCAACTATGAAGAGGATCCGTCACAAGGGGTGTTGATGTGTCAACACCCCAGAAAGGCTGATTGAGAGCGAATTCGTATTTGAACCCGGCGAAATGATAATTCCTACATATTTCCCAGGCTTAAGAATTTATGAATTTCACAGACCCGAAAGCCTGTGAGACTCTGGATATCGCTTAAAAAAACGATGCATCGCTTTAAAAAAACACCGCATTCCCTGACAGCGGATCGCTCCCAATGCAATTTAGTGCATTACCGTGTAGCCAGGGGACCGGCTAGCCCATTTAGAACGGACGCTGGCTGCAGACGTATTGTCTGATTTAACAGTGGTTTTCTGTTGCACAAGTGCATGGGGCTGAAATAAATATGTTTCTACGGGCTTCTTGATGACACTAAAGGGAATATAAGTTTTTTTTTCAATGCATTGTTAGTAGTCATTGTGTGGGATCTAAGTCAAGGGAGCGTTGCCAAACTCAGCGATGACAGGGATTATTAGAGTCATTTGTGAAAAGTAGGACACCTCGTAATGACACGCCGCATTCATTAGCGGCGTGTATAATTTGTGACGCGTGGCAAATGATTTTGTGCATTTGTCTGTTAAAAGTTGATTTGTAAATTGTGTCAGTGCCGCCTGCAGGTTTAAATCCTGGTCTTGGAGTCGCATTGAAATGGACATGAACTCGGAAAAAGTGCTTGTAAAGCTCAGGCAAATATAAATCTCCGGTTCAGTTTTTATTTATTCATGATAATGGACTCTTATTTTGTTTTGTTTTGTGGCCTCACATACTTGGTGGGAGTAAACAATTCCATTCGTGTCTAGCCAATGGATTTCAGGAGGAACCTGGGACAGAATGTAACTGTTTATTCCCCCCCTGAAACCAAGAAAGTGTGACTTGCGTGCAGTTAAAGACAGTCACTCAACTAAACATTTAAGTTTGGGTCTTTATATTCTTAGAGCTGTATGCATGCATTTTGCCTCCATGCTCACGTTTTTCTGCTTTTCATGCGTTCCTACAAAACACCCAATATTCTTATTTTAATCACCGTCGCTTTGGCATTATTTTAATGCAAAACCCTAAATTTTGTGTTCGAAATACGTGACTAAACACCAAATTTGCCGTAAGCCTTTTCCAGTCTGGATGCACCGTATATCGTACTGGAGAGAAGAACATAAGCCTATACTATACTAATATATGCATTCTACGGTATTATAAATGTAAACTTATTATACGTTGTTTATATTCCATTAAAAATAGAATTCATTCACTTGCAGACGTCCCTGGCATTCCATACCCTGGCTGGGTTGCAGCTGAAACCTTTTTTTCCAAATTGCGTCTAAAATTTCGTGTATTATGTTAATAATATATAATAGTTTAATTATGTATATTGTATAATTTGGCCGACGTTCCGTTTGCTTGATGGCTGAATTGCTTTTCTGGCAACACGCCACATATAAAAAAAGTATTTAGTTAATATAATGCAGGGGGGAAAGTATTTATTGTGTGGCGCAAGTCAATTTATCCTCCGATTACGGCTAGATGGTGCCCGAGTCCGCGCGGTTGACATGGGATCCGGATCGGAAATCGTCCTCTCGCCATTCGCTGCCGTTCCCATCTCCAGGCTGCATCTCGGAATTAGTTTGTCATATTCTTTCAGGGCTCTGTTCGGTAAGCAGGCGCTATATGGAGTCCTTTGCTGCGGGACTTTTCAACGAGGAGAAACGGGGGTCTGGATATTTCTCTGGGTGCACCGATTATTTCAATTTCTCTCCTCCAACAGTGGCAATATAGTGGAGAGGGGAGTCGAGGTTGCTTTTAAGGGTGGAGAGTGATCTGGATACAAAATAAGGAGCTTCTTTTCCACGATATTTTCTCTCTAATGAGCGGATATTAGACTTTGACTGCAGATTCTCTGAGCATCTATATGGAGAATACAAGTGGAGCCGATCGCACCTATTATTTGGAATCAAAGTCAATATTTTCTTGCAAGAGTATCTGCATGTAGGGTGTTCAGTAACCCAAGGACACGATATATATATTTTTTTTTCTGTTAGGAAAAGACAGTTCTATGTCCAATAGCATCTTTGATGTTTTCAATGGAAAGACCTGAAGGGGATCGTTGCCGCAAACTGGTCAAAAGCTAAAGACATGTGGTAAGGATGCTTTCTAAACGTGATGCATCGGAGGTCCGTTTATGCCTATTTCCCAGCACTTTGCGCTTGCATACTGTGAGGAACAACGAGGATCGTAAATCCAAGCCAGTCGCTGTGTGCCAGGCGTGTTATTGTGTTCAAGAAATCAAACTGTTCAAGCAGGTTAAATCGTGCGATGTTCACGTAATGATGTGGATTTACCGATGCTGTCTGCTGTAGGTATACCCGCGATCGATGTGCGTCGCTTAGAAAGATATAAGGATGGGTATGCTGGGTTTTTTCCCCCTGTCGGATTGACGATTTCCGAGAGAATATGGAAACACTTGACTATAGGGTGACATTTGCATTATCGTCAGTTAGTAAGACGCCCAGACGCGGCTTTGTATAGCCTCGCTGATTTCGAGATACTTGAGCTGCAGTTTATTTTTTTTATTATTTTATATTGTGCTGGCTTTAAAAAAACAGCAGATACCCGAATGGTAACGCTCAATCTATTTAAGTCTAATTGCGGCGAGGCTCGCTGTAGGCTAATAACAGTTAAATGTATGGCAAATTGGTGGAATAAAATAGCGCTTGAGACAGTATCGGTACATACTTCAAAGAATTGTCAAAATGACCTTGAATCGTATCTCTGTGTCCGTCTTTATATCTGTTTGATTCTTATAATGAGAAAAACGACTACAGGAAAAAATTATAATAACAATAACGGCATTATTATTATTATTATTATTATTATTATTATTATTATTCACGTAACGCTCGTAGTAAGCTGGCCGTAGTTATACGTTTCGTGCAGATTTAATGTGCAGCTCTATAGTCCGAAAATAAGAATCACAGCATTCCGGTCATTTCGCCTGTCCTCTCACAGCATCATTCATTAAAAGTGCCATGGTGAAGTTGTATCGCGAATTACGTCTAATTATAGAGCAAAATTACGCGTGACACAATTACTGTGCGCTAAATATATTCAGCGTGGGGTACGGTTTCTGCGCAGTTTTTTGACAACCGTACGCATTTATGCATGTGTATTTATACGGCTTTATCATTTCGGTGAGATGCTAGCGACGGCTGCACCATGAATGTGGAAGTTCATGATGGAGATGAATGAACTTGCGGTGATACACCCTGTTTTTTGCAGCGTCCAGGTACCTTCCCATATGCGAACTGACGCAGTCGCCCAAAGACTCCCGGCATAAATCGCCATCTCATTTCAAACATTTTCTTGCGATGCTTGCGATATATACTTATCGCATCCCTTTCTTCTTTGAATATTATGGCATTTTTTACCAATCAACTTTAACACAAGAACACCACTTAATTTATTTAAATTTATTTTTAAGTGTTTCGGAAATAGCTTACGTAATTATTGTTGTTAGTAGTAGTATGAAGATTATTATTACAACAATAATAACAAATGCATATTAATGCTGTTTAGCACCTGACCACCGATGCCAGCGAAGCCCCGAACAATTGGCCCCTTTTTATCAGTTATTGCACCTGCAGTAATAACGCGCATTTTGCCCTTAAAGGGGAGCTGTGGACACTTCAGACCTGCCAGTAACTCACCCGCAATTCTATTCTTCAAAGTACACTTAGACTTCACTCGCAGGCTGCTGCTGATTGCGCGGCCGCTCCGACAGCACTATTGGGGGCATTATTTTCTCTCTCATGCTTTTACAACCTATTAAAAATTTCCTACAGTGAGTCTGCCCCTTGAATACAAAGCATGGGGGGGGGGGGCATTGAACTGTCAGAAAAATAAATGGATAGACTCTTATAACTTCATCGACTGATCGGTGCTTATAGATTGCTATAACTGTAATAGTGTTTAATGCGGTAGTCATCCGCAGTGTCTTACCGTTTATTAGAAGCAGTCAGTATATAATGACGATTTTTATTATAATTTGAGCACAGTTCACATATTATGCACGCCATGCATTTTAAACAGATTCTGTTCCACTTTCAGGTTAACGTTCATAGAATAGATATTTACTGGCACTGCGCACAGAGCAACTGTCATTTAGCAATACACCAGTTAGCAATAGGCCAACAGCATATGCTATATAATACTCATAAATGATAAATATAGCCAAAACAAATCAGGGGCAGATACTGAAATACACTATGTAGAACAGCTGCTTTCATCCGTTCCCCTTGTATCCTTTGGCTGTACTCGGCATTCTGCGCTGTTGCATTGCGAGACTAACATATTTACCCCAAACTTTTCTTTGAAATAGGCTACCCCTGCATCTATTTTGCTGAAATCTGTCAAATTCAGAAATTCGTTTGGGTTAGGCTTGAGGAGATTGTTCTGCTGGTACTGTAAACACTAAAGCTGATAGACAAACATGTAGTGGGTGTGCGTGTATGTGTAATGACACTGTAAAAAAAAAACCCAGCTCAAAGCTCATCTATTTATTTTACTTTATTCTTTTTCTTTATACTTTGAAAAAGCAGCCCGGCTGCTTGCGTTCTAGTTCTGGGGGTAATACAGAGAAACTGGAATGTGAATGAATTAAAATGTGGATTGCCGAACTCGATTCATAATCTTATTTTGTAATTTAATATATGACATTCATTATACGAATTTCTTTCAAGCTTGTCCTACATAAATCCCGCACTTTGAAAACTCACGGAGGAGTCAGATAATAAATAGTTTATAAATTGCTTCAGCATGTGCGAGACGTGTCTTAGGACGCCGTTGCTGTTAACGTGTGGTGCTGGAGTTCACCAGTCGGCGATTCAACAATTAGAAATATCCTGCGGGGGGGAGGTACGCTCCGGGTTTAAGGTAATTGTCATTGATTGTGCTGCTGTGAGCAGAGGTCTGATTAGCTCGACTCATCTTAATCAGGCAACGTTTGACCTCCAGCGCGACCTGTAGTGAGATACCTCGCCCGGGATCGCTCGTCAAGATGTTTCACTGTGTATTAATCCATTAACATGTGGGAGGATTAAAGGTCCTCTGGACGGCCTGCCTTGCATGACATCACCCCGGAGAGCGATGCGCCCCGGCGCATGCGCGCTGAAGTTAGCGTGGCGTCCACCATGGGAGTTCCGATACGAGCAACAGCTCTGTGATCCGGGGATCGCCTTGTCATTCCCCGGCGTTCTCGGCCAACTTCCCTAAACCTTCCCTGAACCCGGTTTCGGTAATGCCCGATTGCATCTTGGGCCTTAAACATATTTCCAGTGAGTGAAACCATGTGGAACTTAATGTGTGAAAACCTCGGTGCCAAAGGAATATATCAGGCAAAATTGCACGACCGAATTCCGCTGTTAAACGTATTCACCTGCCTGTAAAAACAGAAGGGCTGCCTTCAATAAGTAGGTTCCATCAAGATGGGTGTATGCAGTAAAACATCACATACGTGCCCTTTTCTAACCAGCGAAGGATATATATA
>JAODKL010000051.1:3283124-3294767 GCA_026780765.1 Petrocephalus schoutedeni
ATCAAAAGCTCCCCCCCCCCCCATACTGAAAATTCATTCAGTGTTTGCAGCAAGAATGATTCCCCGGCATAAAACACCCCAGCACTGGCCGTGAAGAGGACTTTTTTTATGTCCGGTGCTAAAAATCTGTCGGGCCGTGCAGTAAAATTACATTATTTCAAGTCATTACAGAATATTAATGATCTTCATCAATATTTAATACTCTGGTTGTTGCCGTTGTAAGGCTGAAGAAAGATTATTGTACATTTCAGCGTGCAGGTTGTGTGTCCTTAAAGTGACCATGACACAGACGATTTACTATAACTTTACTATAGCCTTTTTACAAGCCAGGCTTTAGTAACTTGCAGGACAAATCCTCTTTCTTTTTCTTTATTATTTTTTTTGTTGGCTTGTAGACAGCTACAGCTATTAGGAATTGTATCTCAAATCAAGGGGGCTCTATTAGTGTTGAAATGTGTCAGATTAATTTATGTCTGCGAGGTGCCCGCATCACGGGAGTTTTAATGTGTGCTGACACTGAATTAAGACCTATATTTGATGCACCTTCCTAGCCCCTAGCGCAGTCATTTTAGATCAGCTTAAATCGGAAAAAATAACTTTCTGACTGCAGGCTGTTTTCCCAGTGAAACATGCAGCGTCCAATTACCCATAAATGGGTAAGCATATCGCCATTATATACATATATACATACTTAAGTATACACACAGTTTTTTTTGTATTTAATTATTTATTAAATTATTATTACATGAGTCATAATAAACACATAAATCATAATATACATGATTTATATATAAATCATAACAGATATAAATCATAATATAATATTAATGAAATTGACAAGTAAAATCCGAACGGGACATGTTTTCATTTCATGGTCCAGTGTTTGTTCCTTGTAAACAGTCCTTTGAAAATAAAACATTTGCGGCTGTAAAATCACACAGATAACTGGGTCTCGTAAGGTTAGCTAAACTCATTTACAATGCAGTACGTGTTTTATGGTGCGGCTGCGATATAGCCACTTCATTTACTGGTTAAAAACAGTGGTATTGATTATTAATATAATGCGTGGCAGTAGGACTCAGGATAATGGAAGTGGGAAGAATGGCTATGAAATTTTTAAGGGAGCAGAGCAGATGGTTCCTGTTATCGCTGTATGAATGAGACCGGCTAAATGTGGGCATAGGATGTGCGCATTTCAGGATTTTTTTAAAGTAAATCATTTTGAATATGTGAACTGTACACTGGCCAGTTCAAAGATGCCCCAGCGCCGCGCATAGACTTGTCAAGGGGCAGGTGCTGGAACGGGGGGCCTGACTTACGGCACATTTTAGTGACTGGGGGTGTGGCTTAGGGTACGTTTTGCCAATCGGGGCCAAGGCGGGGGCTGGGTGGGTGTGATTTAGGGTAAATTTCACTGGCTGGGGGGTGTGGCTTAGGTTATATTTTGCTGGTCGAGGTGTGGCTTAGGGTAAATTTTGCTGGCTGGGGGGGTGTACTTCCTGTTGCACGGCTAAAGTGGGCAGGTGTTCGGGAACCCTCAGCCCCCTGCACGTCCCTCTATTTGGCACGTTTTATCCTGAACAAATTCGCGATGAGGAGGCTGGCCAAACGGAAACCCTGTCTCCTGATTACACTGCTGTGCGTCACCTAGGGTCGGTGAGCAGGTCAGGTGGCATGGAAGTGCAGATAGCTGTCCCTCGCTAGGTGCTCTCGACAGTCTGAATGCTCCTGAAGTCCCCCAGGAGATGAAGCAAAGGAATAGTCAGCTTGTAGAGCAGGACCCACCATATCTACATTATCATACCTACAAAATTATATGGTCAGATTGCAGGGCAAATTTAATAGGAATCATGAACATGTCTGGGTCATATAAGCGGTGTAGCTTCGTATGAAATTACATGCGAGGTTTAACCTACGTTTTTTCGCGTCTGTCATGATTATTTAGCATAAAGGTCCCAGTTCCTGTTTTGTGGTGTGGAAGCGACACACGGAAGTGGCCAGGAGCTACAAAAGTTCCAGGTCGAGACAACTGGGACGAGGTTTCAGAACTTCGGTGCGAAAGCACCTTAGGAAAGGATCCATCGCATCCACGAGGATTCACCTGGGTCATTTTTTTCTCTATTTTAATCTCAGAATATATCAGTTGCTATTGCTTAACATGGCGTAGTACTGAATGTGGCTATCTCATCGTCGTTCGAAAGATGGCGTCGGCTCGCGCCCCCTTCTGACGACAATGATGCTTGCGGCCCATTTTCCACACAGATGGAAACGTTGGGTTCCTCGCACATTGCTCCGGAGCGACCCCTGTAGTCCTGACCTCACCACCTGGCCGCGTAAATCACAGAGCCAACATTTTCAAGAAGGAGGAATAAAGAGAAAAAAATCACGGATACCGAAGCAGCTTGTGGCACAGCTGTGGCTATGAAGCAGCTTGGGGTGATGATTTTAACAATGGCTCCAAAGTAAATCTCAGCGAGGGGATCGCTTACCCTTTGATTTGAGCTACATGATCCTTTATTTTTTCAAATGTGTTTTTTTTCTCCTTTTCCCCCGTCTGTTGTACAGAGCTCCTGAGCGCCTCCCGTCCCTCTGTGACCCGGGTCCTAATGCAGTCGGACATTATAATTCTAACCCCCCCCACCCGTCAGGTATGCGCTGGCTGTTCTCGAGGCCGCTGCGCTCAGGTGACTGGCTGCGTTCGGCTCTCGCGCGGATTAGCCGGGATGCGCGTGCGGCTAAGGGCCCTCCGTTCGCGCACCGGAAAGCGAGCTGGACGTGATGGTGAGGCGAGTATCTGTGCTCAAAGGGCCAACGAGCAGGCTGGGGGCGCTAAGCTGACATCAGCTTGGACACTCAGGAGTCGCCCATTTAACTGATTAACTCCCTGGTCCGGTTCTCCCAAGGCAGGGCGGAGCCCTGATGTTTGCTGAAGCCCTAGGCTATAGCCTGCCATGGCCTATGCATCCAAATGACCCTGACCACATGGCAGCATTTTTTGTGTGTGTATATATATATGCATATATAAGATGAATTTATATATATCTTTTCTATATAGTATAACTAGAGATCATCTTATGCATTGTACTCTTTATGGCACTACTCTAGTTGACTAGACATGATCTCAGCCCTGCCCCAGATTTATTTAACACTCCACCCTGGCAATGAAATGTGGAATTTATGGCTTACTTTTTAATTAGAAATAATGTCTTGTAGAGTTGAAGTGATGAATGGCTTAATCAATACATTGACTGACGCCCCCCCCCCCCCTCCCCTCCCCATGTGGAAGGTCCTTATTGACAGTTTTCACAGGTAGCCTAACTTAACACTTCCTGGGGAGGTTCATGTCAGACTCCGTATTTCCTGCTTGGC
Source organism: Petrocephalus schoutedeni (assembly GCA_026780765.1). Taxonomy (NCBI): domain Eukaryota; kingdom Metazoa; phylum Chordata; class Actinopteri; order Osteoglossiformes; family Mormyridae; genus Petrocephalus; species Petrocephalus schoutedeni. The sequence continues at coordinate 3,286,494 of JAODKL010000051.1, forward strand.
CAAAAAAAGATCAAATCTTATGCACAGAATGCCTTACGGTATCCTGTAGACAGGCACCTGTTTGGGGTTTTTGAGAACAGCCTCTAGATACCATGTATGGCCAGTTTGCTTTTGGTTTGTATAATTAAGCATGGCTGTTAGGCTGCTTTAAATGCCAGCTGATTAATATTTAATACAGGCATACTATTGCTTAAGTATCAGATTAAGTTTTCTAATAGGCGTCGTTTTCTTGTATTGTATTTGCTCGTATCTCCTGTTACCAGTCGTTTTATTTGTTTTAAAACTACATCTATTCTTAATTGCAGTTAGTTTAGCTCGGCTAATTTTCAATTAATGTGGAATAAGTGTGCCCCTAGAAGATGATTTTCTTTTCAGTGAACTACTCCGCTTTTTCTGAAGAAGCCACGCTTGTCACATCGAGAGATTTGACTGCTGTTTTGTTCCGGGTTAAGATTAAGATGCACATCAGCGTTTTAAGCAGCCGGGTTCTGTCTAACAAGCTGAGACTTTCTGTGCCACAGCTTCCTCTCCAGCTACGAGCCTCATCTTGGTTTTCCCACATTTAATTCTCATGATATTCTTTTAAATATATGCTGCTTGCGGGTCCCGTATTAGATATTGGGAAAGAATTGTTCTGGGATTTCAATGGTGTGTGCTTTTTGTTATTGAATGCTTTCTGAAATGAAAGGGATGGATGGATGGTACAACGATGGAACGATATTTGTTTCGGGGTTGCGGTGATCGGCTTGTGACGCTGCCTCGTAAAGGCGGCGCGTCGTTAGCGCGTTGTCCGCCCGCCGCACGCACCGCTGTCAGTACTGCTGTTTGCCGGGCCGTCTTCCTCAGGCACCCTCTGCGAGTGGATCGCCAGTGTGCGGTTAGGAAGACAAAAGACGTGGGCGATTCTCAAGCAATTACCGTCTTCTAATGAGCATATTGTAGATTCATTTCTTGTAATGGGGTATTTTAAATTCACCGGCATGAACGTAATTGTGAGCGGCGGGCCCTCGGTTCCGCTGCCGGGCGCGCGGGCCTTCTCCCGGAAAGCAGACACCGCGCTCCGGCCGGCTCGGAGTGTCCGGTTACCGTGCTCGGCTGGCGTGCTCGTAGTGTGACCAGGGGCGCCCCTTCAGCCTTCCCCCTAATTGGAAATCGTGGCTGTGTGACATGGAATGCCGTGCGTTTGTCGGATAGGGGGCCCGCGGTTCTCGGGATAATTTTGCCGGGTGGGTCCTCTTCCCTCCTCACACTAAGTCGCGCTGAGGATAGTATTTATTGTTAATTATTATCATTGCTACTGTTAGCACCCTGTACTCGGAATCCAGGCTTGCAGCACATTGCTGCACTGGATAAAAAAGACGGCTGGATTATTATTTTGTACTACCGTTATACGTCCTCCTTAACCTCATACTCTTGGTTGTGGTGGCGGGGGACTCAAGCCTATTCCAGGTAGCACAGGGCACAGGGCTGGAAGGGGTGCATTATTATTATATTTATTATTAATAATAATAATGATAATAATAATAATGTCACGACAACAATAATAAAAATAATGATGATAATAACAATGTCACAAAAACAATAATAGTAATAATAATAATAGTGTGATTTCAATAATGATGATAGTAATATGGATGATGGCGATAATAGAACAAATGGCACAAAGCGTTTGTAAATGACAAGATTTCCACTGAGCCTGGTTTCCGAGGCACCGGCCTCCCGTACCTCTGTGCTAAGTGTAACAGCGCGTATAATGTTGGTCACCATCATGCCGCGGCTTGGCAGACGGCGGGCCTGTCCCAAGCCGTGACAATCTCGTGGCTCCACTCCGCCGAGCTCTGCCGCCTGACGCGTCCAAATGGGGCCGTCTGCCACGGCAAGCGCCCGAGCGAGGGGGCCCGGGCAAAACGGGTGCGATCGGCCCGAGGTGGAGGTACCGAAGGCCCCGGGCGGGGTGATGTCACGCAGTGGGACAAAGGGAGCGTGCGTCGGCCATGCTCGTTTACAAAGTGAAACTGGGCCTTTTGAGTAAAGAAGGGGAAAACCCTCACAAAGCGTGTTCACTAAGCCGGACACGTGTCCATTTCTGTAAGCACTCCTATTCACCCAGCCCCGTCCGTGAAGGAGGGCCGTCAAATTCTCAGCATCCATGTTCCTTCCCAGAGCCTCTGTTAATATTTCCCCCACTGACCTTTTTTCTTTCGGTACAAGAATAGGGGTTAAAAAAACATGTTCCTTTGTCCTTTAAAAAGGGATTTGCGCTGCGATTTATGCTAGCTGAGCACAGGCCGGGACCAGGAGGGATATCGGTGTTGCCGGGCTCCTCCCGCGGTTACGGGAGACGGATGGGGAGCGTTGGGGCCTAATTGTGCAGCACCATCTGCCGACACCAGGGAAAACGCCAGGCGTGTGACACCTCCCAGCTGCCTCCGCGCGCGAGGAGCAGATGTGACGAAGGGAGAACGTGGCGGGAGGCTGAGGTAGTGTTGGGGGGGGCCTCGACTGAGACTGTTTGCCTCCTACCGGGAGACCACAGGCGGTCGGAGTCAGTGTCGTCTGCTGGTGTAGGGGGTTACTTCAGGGTGCTGTGCTTCTGGTGCAGATTGTTTATGGATTACCAAACAGTCAACAACAACAACAACAACAGATAGCTAATACTAAACAATCAGCAGCAACAACTGATAGCTAATACCAAGCAATCAACAGCAACAACAACAGATAGCTAATACTGAACACTCAAAGACTACAATTGATAGCTCTAGTAATGCCAAACAATCAACAACAACAACAACAGATAGCTAATACTAAATACTCAGCAACTACAATTGATAGATAATACCAAACAGTCGACCACAACAACAGATAGCTAATACTAAACAATCAACAACAACAACAACAGATAGCTAATACTGAACACTCAAAAACTACAATTGATAGCTACAGTAATACCAAACAATCAACAACAGCAACAGATAACTATTACTAAATACTCAGCAACTACAATTGATAGATAATACCAAACAATCGACAACAACCACGGATAGCTAATACTAAACAATCAACAACAACAACAGATAGCTAAACAAAAATACAAAAATGAAGTGCCACACCACAGCAGTAACAGCTGATCTGTGATTTCTCAATTTCCTTCTATAGTGTTTCTTTCACTGCATAGCTATAAATTCCGAACGTGCCTCACAATCATTGACACATATGCTGTGATATAAAGGCACTGGCACCCACCTATTTTCAGGTCCAGTAGCCCATCAACTGTATCAACTATGTTTTCAGGGATATAACTGTGTACAGTATCTTTAGGAATTATTCCCACAATAATGAACATATGCATTTCAACCCTTACGGTAATCATACTCTGAACAATCACACAGGAATAAGTGTGTGTCATCAAATAAAGATCAGTAAAAGAAATCGGTTGGCATTTGAGTGTTTACCGCATTGCCTTATTTTGTTTTAAGGCAGTGAATGACCTCTTTAATTCCTTACGCCTGATGGTTTATCGCATTTTGTTTATCTACCTGGATCATTCATTATTGTAAAAGCATTGCCTGTATGTTTGTTCTTTGGGTAAATGCCATGACTACTGTTGCCAGGGAGCGTTTTTCCCATTGGCTCACGGGGTCAGCCTCACAGCAACTGAGTACATGAAGCGGGCTTAGAAGATGCTGAGCGAGCTTCCTGGTTGGTTCTAAGCCCCGTTTGGAGTGTAATGACCAGTATAAAATCAGGCCCCCTCTACGGGGAAACCTTGGAAGTGACACACAACAATTCAGCGATGGGGGGGTGGACTGACAGTAGCCGTTATTTTGGCAAAAAAAAATTTTAAATTGGCTAACCTTTGCTGGACTTTCAAGAGAGAAAAAAATGACAGTAATCGTTATTTTGGCGCAAAAATTAAAAAATTGGCTAACCGTTGCTGGACTTTCAAGAAAGGAAAAAAAAGTTGCTTTGCGCTAGAGAAATTTACCGTATTACTTATTATATTACTTCAGTGATGCAGTTCACGTGTAATGTTATGTAGGCCAATATGTATGTTTTTGAAGCCATGCCTGGGAATATAATCATATCGAACCCCTGCTGTGTTGGAAGAAATAATGCGAGACAAGTTGAAATGTTTGTAGCATGTGCCGGGCTGCAGTTAAGCCGTGGTGGTCCGGGGGGAGTTTTTTTTCTCAAAGCAACCCGAATCTTCCTTTGGTTTTTTTTTTTACCTGGGGTGGGGGGGGGAGGTCTGTCTATTTATACAAGGCCTCTGGACAGCTGTAAAAAAGAGTCGTGCTGATTGTTGTCAACCTTCAGGAGAGCTCTGTGGCTGGTCTCCGGGGCCTGCGTGAGTTCGTTGGCGTCTCCGAGCCTAATTAAGCATCTCTTTTACGGTGACTTATTATCTCTGTTACGTTTCTTACTTGTTTGGTCACCATGCTATGATATCAGTGGGCCCGCCGAGGATGCACAGGTGGGCTGCATCGAGAGGCACCGCCCACATCTCTGGGGATTGGTTGTTTGTAAAGTGGTGGCTGCATGTTAAAGTGACAGAGTCCCTGCCCCCTTTTGTTTTTCCAAAGGCCAGACTGAAATCAAAGATCTCCCTGGAAAGATTTCTTGAGCGCTTTTTTTATTTTTCGAATCTGCATACAAATGGACGAGGCTGCCGTCATCTGAGATGCTATGAGATTTTTCACGGGGGTGTACGGCTTAATGTACATTAACGGCGTTAATACATTCCATTCCTTCTAGGTATGTGCAGTTAAACATACATTCTGCATTATTACTTTGACATTTGACCCAGTTGGACTCAGCCCACAGTCCCTGGGAGAACAACCAATTTCCCCAAGCTTGTTATTCCTGCATAATGCCTGTTTTGCCGTTTCATGTAAAGAGCGGCCAGTGTGGTTAGTTTTATTATTTCGATGCATCCCGTTAAAAATCGGAACACTTATTAAATCCTTCCCTTCTGCATTTTCCATGTTGTTTTATATTGTATTCATTAGTGGAGCGAAATGGATCGCAGCTACTGGAACCCTGCATGTGTGTTTAACTTAAGTCGCCAACTGATTGAGATGAATCTCATTTTAATTGCCCCTATTCTCCCCTCGTCTGTCCTCACCATGAGTCATTCCCGCGTTCAGAATCCAGCCCGGAGCGAGCCACGGTGTGGGAGATCGATACACTGTATCCGGAAAACAGCCGACGTGCTTCTTGGGGTGATTGTGCGTACGCGAGGCAGCGAGCGCCTTCGCAGTCGCGACCACAACCTCTAGAAACGACCTATGACACATCAGCCCCTTCGTGAGCTGCACGCACTCCTTAGTGTCACCAGTAGGGGGCAACTGTGCAGACAGGGGCCAGTGGTGAAGCTCGTGCGTTTTCTTTTTCACTCGAATTAAGAGAATATTTACATCCGGCAGCAAAGGCTTTTAAAGTGTAGTGCTGATAAATGGTACTTCCATCCTACATCTGCAGCAGTGATAACATTGTTTACTGTGGGTGTAAACAATACTAGCATGTACAGTGTTGGCCTTTGAGAAAACAACGTTCTTATAAACAATGACGATTGTATCGCCCAGGTTAACCTCGCATGACAGATTGCCCAAAAATAGACTGTTTACCCATGGGGAATTTTGAGGGCACTCCACGAACGTCCCGGGAAGGAATGGCAGAGGCTACACGCTTCCCTTACCTTCGTCCACTTGCCGTTCGCCGGGCTCTTTTCCGCTCGGCGAGACAATCCCCCATGTTAAGTGCTCTCTTTTACGTTTATGCAGCTTCGGCGAGTATGTATTATTCATCGGGGATGCTAAGTCCGGCTCGTGCTTTGCAAAGGCTCTCCAAATTAATATTTAATCATGTGATTACACGCCGTAATGCGGTCGGGTGCCTCAGTGCTCCCGGGGAGGCGGGGATGGCCGAGGCCTCGCCTGGATGCTAGCCGCACGGTGCTTTCGGGAAAGGGTGCAGTGGTAATGGTCCGGGAAGATGGGGCATTTTTAGCACCTGAGGGCCTAAACAGAAACCAACAGCACACTAACTGAAAGAAGGGAAGGATGGTGTTCCTGCAAGGCCTCCCATTATACTGGCACGTGAAGTGTGACATTAGAAGCTAACAGGTTCCGGTGTCTGAGGATGGAGGGTGGTGTTTCTGGAAGGCCTCCGATTTTACTGACATGTGGAGTGTGAGATTAGAGCCTAACAGGTTCCGGTGTCTGAGGATGGAGGGTGGTGTTCCTGCAAGGTCTTCCTTTATAGTGACACATGGAGTGTGAGATTTGAGTCTAACAGGTTCCAGTGTCTGAGGATGGAAGGTGGTGTATCTGCAAGGCCTCCCATTTTACTGACACGTGGAGTGTGAGATTAGAGCCTAACAGGTTCTGGTGTCAGGATGGAGGGTGATGTCCTGCAAGGCCTCCCATTTTACTGACACGTGGAGTGTGAGATTAGAGCCTAACAGGTTCCGGTGTCTGAGGATGGAGGGTGGTGTCCTGCAAGGCCTCCCATTTTACTGACACGTGGAGTGTGAGATTAGAGTCTAACAGGTTCTGGTGTCTGAGGTTGGAGGGTGGTGTTCCTGCAAGGCCTCCCATTAAACTAACAGATGGAGTGTGAGATTAGAGCCTAACAGGTTCCGGTGTCTGAGGATGGAGGGTGGTGTTTCTGCAAGGCCTCCCATTATACTAACAGATGGAGTGTGAGATTAGAGCCTAACAGGTTCCGGTGTCTGAGGATGGAGGGGGATGTTTCTACAAGGCCTCCCATTATACTGACACATGGAGTGTGAGATTAGAGCCTAACAGGTTCCGGTGTCTGAGGATGGATGGTGGTGTTCCTGCAAGGTTTTCCATTATACTGACACATGGAGTGTGAGATTAGAGCCTAACAGGTTCTGGTGTCTGAGGATGGAGGGTGGTGTTTCTACAAGGCCTCCCATTATACTGACAGATGGAGTGTGAGATTAGATTGTGGCAGCCCCTGTTGCTGGGCATTTCCAAGTCTTCTGTGGAGACCTGCTTTTCCGGTTAATTCCAATGAGATGGCCTGGGGTACGAGAAAGGAAGAAACCAAGGCCTCATGCCCCAGTACAGGTGGTTTGGTGGGTCCTCTAACAACAGCTATATATATATATATATATATATATATATATATATAAAAATTATGACATACCTCGTGTATGTATGTTTATATATAGCCATTTTCCATTTAAGCTGGAAAATGTGAAATTTAGGGTCAGTGGAGACTAGACGAGTTATCTTCATAAGTGTGATTTCAGTCTCACACTGAGATAGTATTTTCCAACCCTAGAGGGTGTCTCTTTTAGCTTTGGAAAAATTGCCAAAAGAAAGCTTTCTTTTTGGGGCAGTGAAGCTCCCATAGCCCCACAAGCCATAACGGGAGGCGTTTAATTTGAAAATCTGGCAGCCATGTGGCGCTAACTGGAGATACAAACTCAGTCAACAAACCGAGTCACTGAAGATTGTCCCTAAATTAAGCGCTGGTGCTTTTAGCTTCCTCGGCGCCTGCAAAAGCACCTTTAAAACATTTAAAAAGTCACTTGTACAGTGCTAGGAAGTCACTTGTAACAAGAGTTCATAGTGAGCAGAGGTGGATTGCTCGCACATTAGCACTAAATGCTCCATGTGTAATGGGTATGCCCTGGTGATTGAGTTTAGCACAGTTGCTTCAAGCCTGCAAGACACCAAATCATGAACTTCTAATGAACTTTTTGGGAAATGCGATATATCGTAAATGTATATTTTAGAAGAAGCTTGTAATTATGTTCACATGGTTTAACAGCTAAATGCATGCCTGCTAAGGAATATGTTTGATAAGGAATATGATAATATGTTTCATAATATGATAATATGTTTGATAAGGAATATGACGCCTGATAAGGAATATAAGTGTGGGGGGCAGATTTGGGAGTAGATTTTATTGGGATGCAAAGTGGGCGGAGTCTGTGGAGGAGCGACAAGGTGTGCGCAATCGGGAGAGAGGGAAGCCCGGATTGGATTATCTTAGGAACTGGCAGCGAGTGAAAGTAGGGGGCTCGTCACCTGACGGTACCCGCCCAGCACATTAATCTCTCCCCCTCCCCATTTTATACGCAGTTTTTAGGGGCCGTGGAGTGCATTTAGTCCGCACAGACTGATTAAGCCATCAGCCAGGGGAACCCGACACATCAGCGTTTCTTTGGTCATTTGGCGTTAAGTCAAAACGTAACCGACGCCAAGTATACTTCCTAAAGTATCGGGCCGTGGGGGT
>JAODKL010000051.1:3294867-3305732 GCA_026780765.1 Petrocephalus schoutedeni
GGGGGGGGGGGGGGGGTAGACGGAGCCGAACACAGACCAGCGCCATCAATCATCATGACCGTATGTTTGCTCGGGAGTTTTAAAGCATAAAAGCCCCGCTTCTCAACAAGGAGATCACGCCATTATGCATTTTCAGCTGAAGGTAGCATGTCAGGTGTGGGGGGGGGGAGGGGTTGCATTTGTCGTCGGAGCCGCCTCGCTGTGTGGGCGGACACCTTGACGGCGGGGTCTTCGGGACCCCGATGCCGGCACCTTAAGTCCCAGCAATGCTGCCTGCTATATGCATTTCATTTCCTCCGTTCCTCGGCACCAGTACATTTGGACTCTGTGAACCCAGGGCTCCCACTATAACTCAGCTTAATGTGCATGACGACGGCTCAGGGTTAACAGGAATGCGTCGAGACGGCCAGATTTCTCTTCTTATTTCTGGGTTTCCGGGAGTGAAATATTATAAATGTATGCGATGGTCGAACGCACTGATGCCATGGGTCAGAATTCGTAGCAGTTTATCTGTTTATTGTCTGCATATTAATATTAAGAAAAACATTGCAGCTTCTGCCTGATAACAATTCCTAATGTCCTAAAGATTCTGTGAGTGGATATTCAACAATGGGCTTATTTATTTATGAATGAATTATAGATTTAAATAGTCTGCACTGACGCTCTCCTGTATAATGTATTATTTATTGTTCTCTTTATTAAATTATGGGCAGTTCTCATGAATATTTAAGCAGAAGCAGTTGTGTCCACCCATTCATCCATCCACTCACCTTCCAGAACCTTCCAGAGTCATGGCCTGTATTGTAATAGACAAAACCATTCATTTAGAAGTTTGCCTCTTTCAAGATACACAGTACATGGAGAGAAAGTTCCCCATGTTCATGAACTCAGTTGCTGTCTAGTGTTCATCACTTGAATTTATTTTGTCGACTTCTGGGTCAGGCAGAGACAGGCAGAGATGGCAATGAACACGGACTCTTCCGGTAAATTCCTGTGTAGCTGAAAGCATCCGGCATGCCGGGACGGAGTATCTAAGAAGCAAGAGTGCCAGGAAGCCCCCGTCCCTCTGTGGTCACCGAAGCCCCCGACAAAAGTGACTGGTGGCGGACCAGCGAAACGCGGACCGGCGTGAGTCGGAGCTGCGAGCCAGGAAGCCCCCGTCCCTCCGGGGTCACCGAAGCCCCCGACAAAAGTGACTGGTGGCGGACCAGCGAAACGCGGGCCGGCGCGAGTCAGAGCTGCGAGCCAGGAAGCCCCCGTCCATCCGGGGTCACCGAAGCCCCCGACAAAAGTGACTGGTGGCGGACCAGCGAAACGCGGGCCGGCGCGGGTCAGAGCTGCGAGCCAGGAAGCCGTAGTGGTCTGGGGTATCACAGCGGACTGCGCCCAATCGATCATGCCAGCTCTGAAATGAATTTCTTTTTGGCCTTCGACACAAAAGGGAAATGAGAAATGCCTGTGTTTACTTTGAAGATTACACAGCCCCGATGGCCTGTTGTAGAGGAGAAGTAATATACTCCGGCAGAAATGGAAAAGTGGCGCTCTCCTTTGCGCCGAGATCTTAACAATGACTGCCCACAGGGAAACTGTAGAGGGAAGAGGGTCTGGTTTTGCTCTGGAGGCCCCGGTGGCTCATGGGACGTGAAGTGGACGTCATGTTCCAACAGTTTTTGGGGCGGGCCGAGATTGCCGACTCAGCCCTTAGTTAATTACGTTTACAGAGCCAGGTTTTGTGTGTTGGTTCTGGTTGATGGGCTGGGAATTCTGAATTTTTGTCTGTGGAGGTGGGCAGTGAGAGTAGGGGGGGGGGGGGTATTCTGAAATTTAGTCTGTGAGGGAAACTCATGAAGGCTCCCCTATTATTTTAAGATGCCGTTCGCGCTTTAGATCGGCGATTCATCAATATGCATGTGTTGCACTATCAAAATATGGATCTTTCCCGAACACAGCCTCAAATTATTACCCTCACCGGGAAAGGAAAGGCTTTAGCCTAGCTCTGAAATTGCTGTAGCTATCTGCCAAAATTAATTGCGGAATGCTCCTTGATTCCTTATCATGTACGCGGTATCGATTGTAGAAAAGACGGTATCCATTGGGCGACTTTTACCGTGCTTCCTGCCTGTCAGCCGGGGTCTGCCTGATTGGGTTATGGGACCTTTATCATCTCCAATCAGCCTGCTCGTTGGATGCCCTTAAAAGGAAGTGCCATTATTGTTCTGCTTAGCCCAGAGCCCTTCTGGGTGAATTTAAATACCAAAGACAATGGAGCAAGCCAGGCTGTATTGTCGCCTGGATATCACTGCTCGGAGGCGGGCTGAAGATTATGGTGTTGAAGAGGGCATTTGGCACCGAGTAAAGCGGGTGATTTCAGCGCTCAAGGTGGAGATTCCTGGTTTAGATTGTTTCTTTTTTTCCTACACCCACCCAGCTATCCCTCGGATGCAGGGAGAACATGCAAACAAGCCTGGGACATGCTGGACAGGATGCCGCAGAGAATAACTGAATATGATTGTTTCATCCAGAGTGATGCACTGTATTTATATCCTATATGACAACACAATGGTCGGAGAGCTGTAGTTAAAACCCCTTCTCAATGGTACAACAGCAGGGCCCTGCACTTAGCTCTGTTTTGGCACCCCCAGCTGGTGCAGTTGGGCAGCGAGAGTCATTCCAAAGTCCGGTGCAGCCAGGCGTTATGACTTATAAGCTGTCAGATCCCTGGGTGGGGGTGGGGGGGGGCATAATAACAGGACGTGGCGGCCCGACCCCAGGCAGCCTTTTTAAAAGCCGGGCGTCTCCGAAAGACGGAGCCCTGGCTTTGTTTCTGGACTAAAAGAGGCTAAAATGCTTAAAGCTAAACGGAGCGTGCAGTTCGGACAGGGACACGGCGCTACTTTTATGGTCTGCGGCGCGTCCTGCGCGGTTTCCACTCAGAGGATGCGTAAATACACAGAGGTGCTTACATCAGGCCGGCTGGGCACATCTTCATTAAATCCACTCCGATGTCCTCTTGTTTTCTTTGCACATGAGCCAGGCAAGTCACCTGATTTCTGCCCCGGCTAAAGCTTTTTCTTAATGAGCGCTCGGGGTACATCCCCCGGTCGGTGCGCTAAAAGCCGGACGGCCGTGCCAGGTACGTATGAGATTATCCGCCGGCAGCTGGATTTATTCGGAGCAGCGTTGTGTTTCTTTGCGCCGCCGTCTGGTGGGCCGGCCGGGCTAAGGAGCAGGGCGTTTTCCTCTGCGATGCCGAGGGAATTAATTAGGAAGAGGAGTGAATTCAAAGTGATTTGCGGCAGTGTCGCCGAGCGGATCTCTACTCCGCTGCAGGCGTCCGTGTCTCACTTACATCTGCGAGTTGTAGTCGGGAAGGGGCGTCCCTAAAATCCAATCCCATGGCCCTTTACTTTACGTGCTCTGGGGTGCCCCTATGAGGTCACAGGAGACTACTAAATGGGTCATTCTTAATACACACGCACATCTACTTTCTGTAATCGGTTACTGCAATGCAAAAATGTATGTGATGTCCAGTGCATGCCACAGGCCTGTCCATCCATTCATCCATCTTTGTTTATCCAGGTCAGGGTTGGGGTACGGGTGGGGTGGGGCTCTTGGGCCTTAAAATTTAATTTGTTCTCTTACCGTTTCAGTCAGTGCTCGGTGCGTCACATACAAATGCGTCAGCCTTGTACTGCACAGATTTGCACGTTGCACTTCTGTCAGCATCGCACCATTACACCATTGCACCATCTGGAGCATTAGCGCATCGAAATCCGTTTCCCCTTTAATCAGCAGTGGGCCGCGAGTCGCGCACAAATGCTGAATTGTACCCAGGTATCCAACTAGGCCTCGCTTTATTCTTCCGACGGTTCCCCTCATGTAAACTTGACTGGATCGGGCCAAATGAGTCAATTAACCCGGACAAGGCCGGAGCGCCGGCCCGGTCCGTGGGGGCAGCTCGCTCCCAGCCCTGAGCGACCCTCTGTTCCCTGTCATTCCCTGCTGTACTTCCAGCTGCTCCGAGTCTGAATGGATTCGCTGGTTAGCCGCCTTATTCAGTTCGCCCTACATCAGTTTCAGGTGAATCGGACGTGAACCCTGGAGTGGCTTGGAGTCCCTCAATGCTGTAATAGCAGGCCGAGGCTGTCAATTATGAGAAGGCGGGCCCTGTTTAAAGGGGCAGGACGCATCAAATTTATCTTTCAGTCAAAAAGCCTGGGGCCCGGAACACATACCGAGAGGGTTTATCATCACCCCCACCCCACACCACCCCCCAAAGGTGTATTGCAGTCTGGTCCCGAAGTACCCATTAAAAATTGAGCATTAACATATTTCGCATGCCCCACAGAACCAGAGGCCTGCCAGCCCCGACAGTAATCCCTCTAAGAGGTGGCGATATGGGTGTGGCGGATTATGCCAGTTCCCGTCGTTAGCAAATGGAAGAAACCCTTGATAACGAATGCACTCGCAGCCAGCTCAGCAGGGGAATGTGTTTACATTGGTTTGAGTTAGCAGGAGCTCAACCCAGTGGGGGGTGGGGGCTGTATCATTAGCTTACAGACAGTGTGTCACCAAAACAGAATTACCGTGCTTTTGATTTATTTACTACTGCGTCTCCATGTATCAATGTCTCGCATAACTGCTCAATACGCCACATGTGAGATATATTTATTAGGGCAGCTGTTAGGGGGTCATTTTGAAGATGACCTGTGCTTCACTGTTCTTAAAGGGGATGTCTCACTGTTCTTAAAGGGGATTTCTGGTTGACTGTAAGCATCCTGACCAAGGACTGTATTCCAGTCACGTAGGGGATGGTGTCTCCATCCAGGGGGCACTTGTTTCATGTATTTGCATTCAGACGTGGCCTTTGAAGACACAACCTTTCTTTGCCAGTGCAAACACCGCAGTCTTCGGAGTGGCCCAGAGCAGGTCGGGTGTCGTCGGGGCCGGTTAGCTCGTTCAAGGGCCTCGGACCGCTTAGAAACCTGGGGTATCACGTCACATGGGTGCTTTGTGTAGCCAGTGCTGTGATTAGTCTTTTTTCCATCTCATCCCAGCTGGCTCCAATGAATAGACTGAGCCAGACTGGTGTCTGCAGTAAAATGTCGACTCATCAAAGCGGATCTTATTGGGGCTTGGGGGACAAAAAAAAGTGACTTTAGCCTGGACCAGCAAGGGTTGTGGGACCAAATTCTTCCCCAATGTGCGTGCATGAGTATATGTTTATGTGGTCAGATGTCCCCACAGTGTGATCAAAACCTATTATTTAGACATTGTGGGGGGCATTTATTTAGTCCCCATAAGGGGAAACTCAACGTTCTGTGATCTGTGACTGCAATCAAAGATATTAAAAATGTCAAAAGTCTTGTATTTCCTTTGGTTACTTATGGTTAAGGTTAGGGTTGGGTAGGAGTTAAGGTTGTCATTGTTGGGATTGGGGTTTATCCCATAGAAATGAATGGACATTCCTCACAAAGGCAAGAATACAAACGTGAGTTTGCGTGTGAGTGTGTTTCTTCTAGATATTTTTGTGTTTTTCTCAGTCCAAAAATACGGCCCTAGGTGAATCGGTGCCTCGTGATTTTGAATGTGTACCTTATGATGGATTGGCATTCCCTCAAGGGTGTCCTATAACTCGTACCCTGTGATGGACTGGCACCCGGCCCAAGGTGTCCTGTAACTTGTGCCCCGTGATGGACTGGCATCCTATTAAGGGTTAAGGCTAGTGGCCCAAAGATAACCAGTTATTAAGAACAGAATGGAAACATGAAAAAGCCTGTGCTTGAGAAAGTATCAGACCTGCAGCGGATTCCATGCAACATCAGCGAGTAACGGTAGGAAACCTTCTGCAGTCGTGTTAGTGGTGCCAGCACTTCTCTTTTACTGTTTAGCGCTCATCCATCTACCCATCCATCCATCCATCTTCTAGGTGCTTAACCGGTCAGCGTGGTGGGGGGCCTGGCAGTACAGGGAGCAAGGTTGGACTGCGTTTGACTTGGTGAACATCTGCAGTACACTGAGTTTGTAAGTGGCGCCTGGCAGATGTGGCGGGGGGGGGGGGGTAAGCGGAGAATGACAGCATGAGCCACTTTATGGACGGAGAACGGTGGTAACCCTAATGATCTGTTATCTCGGCGAGCCAAATATTACGCCCGCGGAGATCGATACTCTCCATTACGGCGGGTGGATTCTCCATCCCACTGCAGCTCCCGTATGGCGCAGTCCCTGACTCCTACGTGTCCCGGCACAATTCGCTCGTTCCCTTTGTCTCGGGGAAGTCAGCCGCGGCCCAGTCTCCACACCGCGCCTCTTAACGGCACGGCTTCGCCCTTTCTGCTAATAACCTCCTCTATTTTCCCAACAATTAATTGTTTTTACCAGATAGACCATGAAATGAGCAATTAATTTAAGCCATCAAGTCGCATTTCACGGCTCAGCTTTGACGGGGAAGCGCTAAAAATGGCCGCGAAATCCCACCAGCAACGCAGGCACACATGGCAATAAAATGCAATAATGCAATGCTTAAGCCCGTAGATGGAGATTCAGTGCTGCTTTTTGCATGATTTGGCGCCATGTTTAGGGGTAGCTGTTCTTTATGTCGCTGAGCCAGAAGTGATGGCTGCTGATTTGTTTTGTTTGGGTAGCTGGAGTCTTCATTTGCTTCTGGGTACAAGTTCCCTGAAAAATGCCATACTGAAAATGTTTTCGGCAAATTAATACATTCAAATATTGAAAAAAAATTATTCTCGCCAAGCAACTAACACTTATTACGTGGTAAAAGGTGCTCATTAGGGAAAATTAACAATTCATTGAGAGAAAAAAAGAAACATCTTAATGAGGTTGTTGTTCTGTATAAGCCAGAGCTTTGTGAATGCAGATGTTCGGGGTGTTCAAAGAGATTTGCAGAGTTTTAAACTCCAGATAGTCTGCTCCTGTAATAATTCAAAGGAATATATTTAGAGCAGCTGAATTGGAGTTTTCGTGTATCTAACGGAGCGGCGCTATTGATAAAATAGAAATTTATGCCGTCACATGGTAACGTTAATGAAAAATTAACAGCTCCGTTTAACTTTGATGCAAGGGGTGTTTGAAGCAGGACTTTGTGCCCCAGGGGAAAACCTGATAAGTGGTTGACAGAAACTGATTTTTTTTTTTTTTTTAGGAAGTCAAACAGATGGATTTCATGTTTACTTATTTATAACTGGTGATGGTGTAGAATTTACAGTATATGGGGGCCATTTTATTGTATAAATAATTACTGACCTTTCTGGAGGGGACGGAATAAATAAATTAAGCTGTGAAAGGGAAAGGAAGTGCAAGTCTGCTCGCGGAGCCAGCGTCTGCACGCGGGAGTGTTTTCCCGCCATCTCTCGCCTGCCGGCATCACAGACGCACATCGCCACGGTAACAGCTCATCACCGTAACCACAAACCGCCTGGCTCTCTGTCCAGCCCGTTCCCCGGCCGGTGAACAATGCAGAGGGAGAGCTGCGACTCAGCACAGCGGCACGCGTGAATGGAAGACATCGATTTGTCGTTAATTAGTCGTAGAACAGTAGCTAGGTTAATGACTTTGCAGATAAGGAGTCCCCCCTCTCCGCACCCCCCGCTAAAGTTCAATTATTTTAAACTAGATAGCACAACTATAATGTAGGGCGTTCTCAAACTGTGTGTGTTAATACAACTTCAGGATGATGTCGATGAGTTAAGGTAACTGATGAAATAAAGGGGAGGGTCGGTATTGAATATTAAATATTAGATAGCTACAGAATAGACCTGGATTTTTCACAAACTAACTCTGCATGCTCTCATCTGGGGGGACCAGGTTTTAATTTAGTCTGCTCGGTATCGATCGGAAAACTCAACAATAGCTTTAGGTAGAATGACTGAATGTATATTTGAAATGCAAGCTGGTTTACGTGACCGTTTCTTAAATAATGTGCTGTTGCGTTATTTAAGGTTTGAGATGCTGTCGAGGGCAAACCTGCTGAGTAGGTGTCTCCTGTATCCATCCACCCGTCTCCCTGCCTGTATAGCAGATTTGCTAACACACATCGCTCTACTTTGTTTTATTTTGTGTCACGGGTTTGAGCGCCCCTGATGTTAGAAAAAGGGAAGTGCACCTTTCGTCAGGAGCAGAACTTCCACCAAGGCCTCTAATGCCGCCGGGAGTCAGTTGTGTTGTGATGTCATTATTCTGTATTTTGAATGAATTCCTACAAAAGGGGCACATGTGATTGGCTGTCGGCGTCGTATGGAGTGGGCGTGGCTAACTTGTGACTGTATGCCCTCCATGCCCCCCCAGGCCCTCCGTGTTTCTGGTGTTTGCCACATTGCTTCCCGGGGACCACAGAGGCTGCGGACACAGACAGCTGCTCGGGGCCTCTTCGGGGATGCTCCGACCGGGGTCACCTCCGCTGCAGGGCGCCATGCGGGCCACGCAGGTGCTGATCCTCGCCTCCCTCCTCGCCCCCGCAGCTCTCGGTAAGCCTCGCCTGCTCTCCCCCCTCCCACAGCCGCTGGAGACCTCCCAGACACACATACTCAAACACACTAATACATGCAGTACATTTAGGTTTCAATGGGTAAGAAACTGTGTTGTGGAAGAAAGAATATATCTATCTATATCTTTGGGCTGTGACCTTTTTTTTCAAATTTTCCAAGTATATGCCATCAAGATCGTGGAACTGCAGTGTCTGATAATTTGATTCAAATTAACCTTACTAATGTATTCATTGTAATCTGCATGTGACCTATAAACTTAACTAATTTTCTCCCATCACCATACTTCTCAAAGCAGATATGTTTTTCTTTTTCCTCCAAAAATGTTGACACCGACCTCTCTCGCTTTCGAGTCTGGAGTTGGCTTCGACGCTTGCGGGATAAGATCGCACTTTTGTTGTTTTGCACTTGTGGTCAAGCTCGACGTCTCGGTTTTCTATTTTGTTTACGTGTCTAATTACGGTAACGGAGCGCCGTGTGACCGTATTTTATTTATAACATGGCAGTAACAGCGTGAAATGATACGCTCCTTAAAGACGACATCTCCGAGGCACCGAGGCACCGCGGCCGTTTCTCCGTGCGCAGGAAGTGGAAAGCAGCGGGGGTCTCGGCTCCAGACGGCTCTACAATTTGTCGCCTATGTTGCCGTGGGTCCAGATGCGGCCCCTGTTTCGCCTTATTTATACAAATGCATCCTGTCTCTCGCCTCCCTCGATAATGGCAAATGATTTTCACTCATTCCCCAGCGGTTGCATTTCAGCATCAAGAAATAATGTGTATGATCAAAGGCTGGGCAGCAATAATTATTTTTTAAAGATCTACATTACTGAGAAAACATAGCGAAAGGTGAAGGAATATGTGGTCTTTGGCGGCGGATAGCGCGGAATCGAAAGGGCGCAGACAGCGCGAGCCGTCGGAGGAATGGGAACGGCGAGGAGACCTTGAGGAACATCGCGCGCCCTTTCGCGTTCGGTTCAGCCGCGGAGAGGAACCCCGCGCGGTAACGGAGAGACATATTCGCCATTCATTTTACTGCATTATTAGGCTCATCTTTATACATCAAGGGAGGTTTCAGGTGGCCACACGTCAAGAGTGCAGCAATTAGTCCGCAGTGCGTCGGCGTCGAAGCGCGGCGTGTGGCTCGTGTAGGTGGCAGAGGTTTACCGTGGTGACTGTACTGCGACACGGGCTTCATAAATCTAACCGCGCCAGGTCCGCCCGCCTTGTGTAGTGTGCCGCAGATGCCGTGGCCAGCCGAGTCTGCTGTACCATGCTCCTTAGTCTGCCGTCAACTTGGTGAGGAGCCATGGCATGTAAATGACCATCCAAGCTGGGAGTCACGCTGCACGCCCCCTGAGGGGCTACAGCCCCTTGGAAGGAGTGGGGAGAAGCAGAGAATTTAGGGCCTCTTCTCTAGACCAGCTTCAGCTAGGTGGTCTTGGAGTACCAGGGTATTCAGACCTTGGCGAGATGAAGTAGACCATTATTATGTTTGTCTTGGGTTTACTGCATGTTTCCCGCCCCGGTATCAAGAGGGATTGCCATTATCACGGGATCAAACTTCATATTTATTTTTGTGCCGCTAATTATTTGCTTTCAGGCCAGGTTTTGTTTACCATTACCACATCCAGTGACACATCTGGGGTCTGAAACGCTCAGCCAAAGTCCACATGTGACCGTCAGGTCTGGCTTTTGTCTGTGTGGGCTCTGGGTGACACTGAGTCCACTTAGCACGGCTAATAGGCTCATGACATCAATTCACGACAGTTATTTTTGTTTCTTACACACTTGATTGATTACGCAAATTCTGCATTTCTCCCCAACGCAAGGGAATGCACCAGAACAAGGGGGGGCGAATGGAGCATGACAATTGTGCAGTTGCGCACCACTTTGCTCCAAAATATTCCCAAATTTTGGAGATGAAAATGGAAGTAGAAAGAGGATCCTAACACAAGGGCACGTTGTTGACATTGAATTGTTTCCCAATGCGCATTGCTCCAGTTTGCATTAGCCTTGGCTGACCCCTCGGTGACCAATTAGGTTGAGCGATTTGGTTCAGGACTTTAAGGTCGTGCAAGTGGCGTGGAGATCAGAGGGTAACCGTCAAACTCTGACGGGAGAGTGATATCGCCTTCAGTCTCCACACGGATAATATATAGAGCTCACCTTGGCGAAGAGGCCTTTGTCTAGGGGAAGCCTGTCTGGATATTATGTGCTTTAGAGAAAGTTTGACCCCTAAGAGTGCATGATCGTTTAAATATACAGATAGCCAGCTAGTACTTTGTTGTGTCTTCACAGTTGTTTAGCTGACACAAGCCTTGATTGGAGGGTGGTGAGCCTTTCTATCTTTCGGGTGGGGGGGTG
>JAODKL010000051.1:3305866-3322933 GCA_026780765.1 Petrocephalus schoutedeni
TCTTGAAGGTAATGTGAGCTTTTGTCAGCTCGTACACGCAAAATTTAACATTGCCTTTAAGCTACATGTACTGCACCAGATGGCAGAACTTGAAGAGGTGATGTCTTAGTTTCGCTTCGATTCAGATATGCTGGAAATGAAAGTATCGATCCTATTTCTCTCCTTTTTTTTATTTGTAGTTTCAGCTAGCAAGTGCGGGCTATTCCTGGAATCGCGTGCTTTCTTTTGCGGTTACCCACAAACAGGTGCAAACTGCTTGGCAGCATGCTAACTTCTTCCCCGTGCACGGGGGGATAAGTCTCATACTCGCTGGCCATTGTTCTAGTGTCGCAAAAAAAAAGCAACCAAACAAGCATCAGCTCTTCCTTTGTGTGGGTTTTAATTGAATATCATCTTTGCCTACAGAGCTAAATTTAGCTTTGATTTTTTTCTTTTAACGAAGAAAAGTATTTTCTTTAATAGAACAATGTTCCCCAAACACCCTGTTGTGTGATTTAAATTTTTCTTTTTTGTGGTTCTGGGCAGTAGAAAGCAGGTGTAATCTTAAATCTATACTAAAAGAACAAAAAAAAAAAAAAACCCCTTTTGCCAAGGACTGTTAAAATTCTGACTCAGTGGGATTAGGAAGGATGAATACATTATGCAAACAGTGTGTAAAAGCAAAGTGACTGGTGGCTTTGGGGCACAGACACCAAAGTTAGATCTGGCTTTGAACAGAGCTTTTTTTCAGGGTGACACACAGGCCCTGGGTGGGCGGCTTGGAATGGGAACACACGCTCTTAGTTAAACCACTTAAAATGAGCACTTGGCATCAGATGGCACTTTGACCTCTGCATGTGACAGATTTCTCTGTTTATCTGCAGTATCGTGGCAGATTAAGAAGATCGGCAGGGGTCTTAGCTTCAGGACCAGCCGCGGTTTAATCTCGGTTACGGTGCCCCGTAATTGCCTCGGATTCGGGACGTCGCTCTTAACGAGAAACGGCAGAGAGATTATTTTGAGGCCGTTTGCCTCCACCGCGCACGGGCTTATGCGGCGAGGCGTGTTTCGGCGAGTAAACTTTACGCAAGCCCCCGGCGGGAGGCGGCCGTCCCCACAAACACGACAGGCACCTGAAAGACACTGATTCATCCAGCTGCAGTGGTGGACACCGACGCAGACACGGGGAGAACATTCCGACTGGGGACGGGATTCGAAGCGGTGAGTCTCGACGTGTGTGGTGACAGCGCCGCCCACGGAGCCACAGCACCAGCCAAAAAAAAAAATGACATCAGAAGATTCTAAAGAAGTTTTATCAGGCCCATGTGGCTGTGCGGAAACCCACCAATAAGAAGGCTGACGTCATGATCCTGGTGATATTTCTAAATGAATCCAGACACTCGCAAGTTGTCTTTGGAAGATAAATAAACAAATAAACAAAAGCCCCCTGCTGATTGGCTGCCTGAGGAGCACTGTGACATGGTGGTACAGCGATGCTGATTGGCTGCTGTGGAAATGCTGCCCGTTCCGGCTTGGGTTCGACTACAGTCGGATATGCGAGGACATACATTTTTTATGAGTGCCTGGGGGAAGCCCAGAAGCGTGTCTACCTCAGCTGTCAGGGTGACACGTGTAATCGTGATGTATCAGGCAGGTCCCATGTGATTCCTAAGGTACATTATGGCTTCATTAAACAGTAACCATGACGAAAAAGATAAGGAAAATAGAAAAGATGTGGAAAATGAGCATCGTTCCTGCATATAGGTTTTTTTTTTTTTCCCGCCAATTGAGGAGGGGAAAAAAAAAATCAATATTTCATTTGCAAGCTGAAAGTGGCTTTCAAGGCCAGGCCCCCGTATCTTACCCTGCCAAGCTGCTGTCAAAGCCTCTGAAACATATGACAGCAGCATTAGGCATGCAGGCTTTTTTGGAAACTGGTTAAATACTCCCAAGTTTTATAGTTGTTCTGAAGGGCATGAATATCTTATAAATTAGACCCTGGCCCTCGATTGCTCCATTTCAAGTGTCGAAAGATGCAATTTAGAGTTGCTTATTGAAGCAGAGTGCCGTTTAATGAGAATGGATATTGACAGAGGGGTCGCTGGGATCTGGATGTTAGTTTACACGCGGTGGCAGGATACACATGCAGCCCAAAGGCCAGCAGTAATGTCATAAATATTAGACAGGCTCCGAAACGCCAAAGGCACTCAACGGCGGCCCACTGTTAACCTTCATTAAAATTCATTTATACACGTATATAGCTTATAATGTAATTATCATGAGCCCATGCTCAGTAATATATCATTGTAATAAGAAAGAGATTACGAAAAACATGATCAGTACCCTTAATCCCAAAAAATACTACTTCGGTAATAGTTAAAACTGTCAGATGTATTCTAGTACTAGATTAGCTTCCTACTTGCTAATTTGCCTTAGCTAATGTGCTTGTTCAGTTTTCTAATTTTGGGTTTATACAAATTATAATTTTCCTGTTTATACAACTGGGCACTCGCCTAAGTGATTCGTCAGAATGCCTTGTCTCATTGTTCGCATTTGGGGGAGTACGTTTTGCACTCTTAGCCGTAAAGCCGTGCTGAAAATGAACCCATCTGCCTTATCCATTGTTACAGCCATTCTGACACAGTGCTCCGAAACTCTCAAGTTAAAAAAAGAATCTGAATATTGGCAGGTTTAAGCGTTGAGCCTGTTTGATGGAAAAGTTATTAACACGACAGATAGAAGTAGGCCTGGTTGATAGAGTGGCTCAGTGGGTATTCTTATTGACAGGCTCTTTCTCTGGGTTCTCCTCACTGAGCATGTGCGGGGACTTCTTCCCGTATACACGCCTCAGGTGCTTTGTACCTCTTTGTTCCAATGAATTTCTGTGTCTGTGCTTTTTGCAGCAGACCGCAGGATGCCTAGGATTCAAATTCAACACTAAGGAGTGTGTTATCATCCGCACTGTAAGCGGCCAGTTAAAGTAGCGCATTGAAAATCTTACTTTGCATGTCCTTCCGGCCACCCGTAAACACAAATTAATTACAAATACAAACTGGGGTGCTTCACTAAGAAAATAAATGCATGTACAATTCTTACAGTGTGTAAAGCAGTGCACTATGAACACAGAGAGCAATATAAGCATGCAGTGTTGCAAAGGAGCTGGTAAGTAAGAGGCAGATAACCGACCAGTCCGATGTGGCAGGATATATCCATCCTAAAGCCTTATGATTCAGCTAGTAAAGTAGCTGTTACACAGGCAGTCCCCAGGTTACGAATCAGATCCATTACCTAAATTTTGTAGGCGAGGCTGAACAGATACATATGCTTCTTATTTAGTCTTAACATGTGGTGTGTATGCATACATACATATATATATATTTAAATATATATATATATATATACACTGTTCTGTTCCTCAGTTTGAAGAACCACTGAAGCCGCACAATGTTTTCATGAGCATCGAAAAGTAGTCCGTGTTCCTTATTGCAAACCATTGTATTTAACCCACATTTTTTATATAATAGGGCTTATGGCAGTCCGTTCGTATGTGCGAGTTATCTGTATGTAGGACATTCTTAAGCTGGGGAGCTACCTGTAAATAAGTGTACTAAATACTTGTAATCCCTGCAAACGCTGGGTCACATGTTTGATGGACGTACGCCAGTCCACCCTTCATTTAGTTAGAAAGCATTTTCATACCAAATAGTGGGTCGCTAAAGGGCCGCAGGCAGGATTCAGGTATTGAGAGCGGCCCCATGTTGGGTTGCACCAACTGGCACACTTGCTAGGCTAGTCCAAGGAACTATCTGGCCAGCACTAACTCTCTCTGCCTCATTCAGTTCTGTATTTTCTATCTTTGTCTTGACTCCCCTCATGCGGATGGTTAGGATGCAAAATAGCTGCCTAACTTCCGCTAATAAGTCATTTCCGCGACTCATATTTTGCAGATTACTGCCCGGTATGGTTCCACAATCAGTGCAGGGCGCACGTCCTTTTTATTAATGAAACTGAGTACGAGTAAATAAGGTTAACTCCAATGTTCCCAAGGTTATTTTCTCGCAAGGAAATTTCATTACACTGTGTGGATAAATGAGCCACTATCCAGACAGATTGGTCGAAGGCAAGTGTGTTTTCCATACAAACAAGCAATACTTCATTACCCTTTTATTCTGTTAACTGTGGTTTTTGTTCTGGCGTGCAAGTCTTTTTGGCCAATCAACCCATGAACTTCAAAAGTGCCCTGTGTTATTTTATGCTGTAAATGCTTCACCTGTTCTATAAAAATGTAAGTAGCATACATTAACATAGGGGCGCTTTGGTAGCTTGAGAGTTAGCCCTGAAGCCTCGCGCCCGCCCCTGGGGCCGGAGTTTACATGTTCTTTCCTTGAGAAGCTATCCTCGGCCAATTCAGACTTCCTCCCACAGTTTATATACACTGATGTAGGTGAATTGGTGAGTCTGAATTGCTCATAGTGTGTCAGTAATAGACTGGCATGCCACTGGGGGTGTCCCTTACCCAGAGGTGGATAGTTCAGGTCCTGAAAGTAAATCTATGTTCTCCGTGACTGGGACTCTTTATATTCCGCTTGTTGGTTGAAACAAAATCTTGGTCTGGATTTTTACATTCTGAGCCTTAACGACACACCACTGCCTTTACTTCAGTGTTTCCCAGACGGGTCTTTAGGGATCCATAGAATGTCCACTTTTTTGTAAAACTTTGGACTGTCTAGTAGGGAGCTGGAAGGGACAAAAACGTGGACTGTCTGTGGGTCCCCGAAGACTGGGTCGGGAGACCTTTTATCATGTGCTTCCCAGGACATGCTCCAGGCTCGTTGTGACCCTGTATTGCAGTGTTTCCCAAAGTGGTCCTCGGCGACCCACAACCGCTCCACGTTTTTGCTCCCTCTGAACTCCCTGTCAGACAGGCCACATTTTTGCTCCCTCCCAGGTCACCAAAAACGTGGACTATCTGTGGGTCCCCATGGAAAACTGCTGTACTGGATAAGCGGTTAGGGAAGATGGATGCATATTAAAATATCATATCAGGGATTTCATTTTACGTGCTATAATGGAAATGCCATGAAAATGAAGCTCATAATATAGGGTGAATAAGGGCCTCAGTATATATGCAGGTGTTTTCAGAATTATGAATTGAACATTATAGGGAATATATGCCTGCAGAAGGCCTAGTATGCCATGCAGCTAGCACAGGTAATAAATAATAATGTAGTAATAAACACAAATAATTCAGTCTGTCATAAATTTCTGCATTTTCCCCTTAATAAAGCTGATGCAGTCTGATGTATTAGTCACAAGTAATACAGAAACCTCCCACCATTCTGACAATACTGTCTTAGCTGTTTCAATTACAGTGAAATTATAATACAGCTGCAGTGACGTTAAGGATGTTGGGGTCAAAATGAAGGATTTCAAGACAGATGTGGGGTGGTTAGGTACTTTCAGTCCTGTTTCTGTTTATCTTCACGGGGCCGTGCTTATGACCCCACAGTGGACAAGTCCCAAACCACAGAGAGGCTGCCCTTTCCCAACCACCAGCGGGAGTATTTTATAATTTTTTTCTGCTATTGCTGGAATACTGGAGAAACAGTAGACCTCAGTTTGTCTCCATTTTTTTTTTATTGTTATTTTTCATAAACATTCTGTTAGTGAAATTAACAGCATAAAAAACAGTCATAAATTAGATATTAGTGAGGAATATGAAAAAATAGCTAAGATTAATTGAGGTCATATTAAGTTGTCCTGTGATAATTAGAATGGAGATAAAGTGAGACTTCTTAAAGACCTTGGATAGATTTATTTTTTTTGGTCTGTGTTAGTATGTCATGATGTCCTTAAAGAAATGTTTGTGTTATGGTATTTTTTTTTTTTATCGCGTGGAAATGGAGATCTGATTTTCCTGACTTCTCCGGGGAAGTGCCGTGCTTCAGACAAGTTGACTTCCCCCTGTTTTTAGTGACAGCATATAGACAGGATGGAGATTTTCATTTGCCCCATGGATGGGCCCACAGCCAATCACAGCTGTTGCGTTTTCCACGTGCTATAATGTTGTTGTTTTTACTCTTCACCTCCTTTCACTATTGCATCCTTTGCTGGTCTAATCTAAATATAACGTTGTTCTGTTCAATGGTCTCGGGAGGTGGTGTGCTGCCTTATTTATTTATTTATTTATTTATTGCTACAGCAAGTATTGCAACTGCAGCTACTGTAATTAATTGTACACTTTATAAAAACTTTGGTAACACTTTACTTAAAGAAGTCATTATACTGCATTACACATTCATAACGCATTACAAAGCAGTCGTAAAGTATTATAAACCCAGCTATAACTATTTATAAAAAAGCATAACACATTATTGTTGTGTGTATTATACATTATGAATGCCCCATGAAGCTCTCATCATTAACACACTATAAGCACCTTAGTAATGCAGCACAAAGCATCCTTAATTCGTATACCAACCATTATAATGCATTATGAAGGTATTTATAGCGCGTTACAGATGAAACCCTCATTGAGCATAATGCATGAAAAACCTGATTATACTGTTACGCCTTTTTATAAATATTTTTATCCAAGTTTGTAATGATTTATGAATGTGTTACAATGAATTATAAGAACAGTTATTAGGCCTTATGAATGTGGGCTTCATAGAAAGTGTTACCAAAAGTTTTCTTCTATATTTCTGTTGCAGTGGACTGTGTGAGTGTGCCCTGTAATGGGTTGGCAGCCCATCCTGGGCTGTTCCCTGCCTTGCGGCCATAGCCTCAGGGATAGGCTAATTTGCTGACATGTGACAGAATGTGATTTGAACACAAATATCTGTGATTTTCCCATAGTAAATGACCCTAATCCATCATATCTAATGCATCTCACAAAATCAACTTAAGGCGTCCCGTATTAATACTGAGCTGTGACTCACTGACTGTGACTCACCTTGACATTCCACGTTGACCTTCTTTAGTGACCCACCCATAGCATATATGGAAAGTCAGACATGGTGTAGGATATCCCATGTCCACGTGTGCCCAGATACTCACAGGAAAAGCTTTGTGCTGTCCCACGACCTCTGCGGAATGTTACACCCGGAATTTGATGTCGGGATTTGAGATACAAAGGAACCCAGTGTGAATTTGCACGTGCAGTATGTTAATCCCGACCAAAATCCACCAGAGTGATCAGCCATGAAAAGCTTCTGGATAGACAAGGTTAATGTAGGACAAATGTGCAATTATTTTGGCACTATATACAAAATACTCAGTTTCCTTTACATGTGCACACTTTGGTTTGCCTGTCTGATGACATAGAGAATATATTAGTATATGTGATACCTGCTGTAGTATATTATAGTTGTATAGTTGTAGTTGTAGTATAGTTGTATACAGTATTT
The DNA here is from genome assembly GCA_026780765.1 of Petrocephalus schoutedeni. NCBI lineage: Eukaryota > Metazoa > Chordata > Actinopteri > Osteoglossiformes > Mormyridae > Petrocephalus > Petrocephalus schoutedeni. Next base: position 3,313,255 of record JAODKL010000051.1, read on the forward strand.
ATACAACTATATAGCAACAATAATAATAATAATAGTAATAATGATATAGTATAGTTGTAGTTGCAGTATAGATAGTTGTAGATACCTGCCGTAGTAAAAGTCTGGCCTTTTGGGTGAGATGTTGTGTTTGGTGTGTTTAGGGAGAGAGTGGTGAGGGCGACAGTTTAGCCTCTTAAACCTTGAAGATAAAGGCCGATGAGGATACTTGAAGTGCTTTTAAATGTGGCACAGTTTGTGTGTGTGTGTGTGTGTGAGGGGGGTGAATTCAATACAGCCATTTGTAAGAGAAGGCGTCTATTGTATGAAGTCCCTTCAAGGGGATAGTCTCCGCCTGTCTCATCTTCTTATTAGCTGAGCTTTGAAAAAAATGTACAAAAAAACTGCCCGGCAAAAAAACTTTAATCTAGCTTCTAGATACATCTCTCTCTGGAAGGATTGCGTTAATGTTTTACATGCACACATACGTCACCCTCATCGTGTCAAGAGGCACTGCATTCCTGGAAAAACATGGTCTGGACATCTTTTACTTTCCTAAAACAGATGGTTGTACAAAAAAAAAATAAAAGACACTAATGAAAAAGTTTTAGTCAGCATCCTTCACAACTTCATCAGGTTTTTGTGCTTTGAATCTTCAGACCTTGAAATATGTTACAGAAATATGTAGTTATACATCTTTTGTTATGCGTTTTATATATATATATATATATATATATATATATATATATATATATCCCAGCCAAATGGCCCCTTCTTCTTTCTTCTGAAGACTTGCCCTCTGCCCTGTCTTTGCTGCGTGCTGCAAGCCCGACCTTGATGCTGACGATGTCGAATCTCAGGTGCATAATGGCTGGTGTCTTTGTGTGAACGAAACTCTGTGGTATTTTTTGAGAGAGAAGCAGACTGCCAAGCCGGTCCGGGGGTGGGGGGGGTGAGTGGATAATCCAGGTGCGCGCATTCACCGGGGGCCCCACGAACACCGGACCCCCTGCTACTGCTACTCAGCTTCACAGGGCATGAGAACCTGGACAGGAATCCGGCACAAACCTAAATGCACACAAATGTGACGTAGTGTTACTGAAGTGCCTGGAGTATTTTTTGGCTGTGCAGAGTCACGTGCTCTGCGTGTTATCTTAGTTATCTACCTGCAAATTCGACTTAGGATGCAGAGTCACGTGCTCTGCGTGTTATCTTATTTATCTACCTGCAAATTCGACTTAGGATGCAGAGTCACGTGCTCTGCGTGTTTTCTTAGTTATCTACCTGCAAATTCGACTTAGGATGCAGAGTCACGTGCTCTGCGTGTTATCTTGGTTATCTACCTGCAAATTAGACTTAAGATGCAGAGTCACGTGCTCTGCGTGTTATCTTAGTTATCTACCTGCAAATTCGACTTAGGATGCAGTGCAGATTACATGGATAATCAGATAATCTGTCCAGGCCGTACGCGCTGTAAGATTAGCTACCATTGACCCGGCCAGTTTGAGTGTGGCATGCGACGGCAGCGGGGTGCTCCCAATGCGGGAATGGGATAGCATTTGGGCAAGTGATCCGGCTTTTGGCTATCATTCTGCAGCAATGCGACCTTCGAGACGTCTAAATGTCAAGGAAGACGATCATATATCCAGCAGTAGCAGTAGTATTTCTCATATTATTATAGATAAGCCATATGTCAAGTAAAAATAAAGTTTTTTGCTGCTCGTAATAATAGTTGGTTATTGCACTATTGCCTGACACCTCCAGAGTTGGGTGTCTGACCCCTGGAATCCTGCCCACATTGTCCCAGGTTGACTGCAACCCTGTACCGGATAACTGATAATGGATTGATGGACGTGATTGTCTTTTATTGTCTTATTTGGAAGCACACATTTTGCCATTGTTTATGTATGTTAGTGCATTTTATGCCAGTTTAAAAAAAAAAAAAAAAAAAAAAAATAGCTCATGATCACAGGTCCCATCCGAAAATGGCTATGGAACATGGGTATGAATGGGAATGAACATGCACCCCCCCCAATTGCTTTCCATTTTCAGTGTTTCCAGTTGCATCTTAAGTGATTTTGCATCTCTTTCCTATGTCTATATGAAAGATTTGGATTTAGAGGTTTTTGTGAGAAAAGGACCTGTGGATTTAGCTGGCAAAATTATTTGTTAAAAAGCAGTGAATTCACTGAAGTTACATTTTTTAATTATATACACATTTCAGTACTATCATTAAATGCAATTTGTATTCATAGAATAAATTTCTCGACATAAAATAAATACAAATGAAAACAAACAAACAAACAGATTGGGGATTTATTTGAATAAAACGGGAATTGTATTATAAAAAGACCTTGGGACCCTGACCAGGAATTACAGTCTGAAGAAGGATGGATGGATGGATGGATGGAGCGCACCATTCTGGCTGGGGGGGGAGGATGTGCCAGCTACAGGTGTGTTATGATACAAATCCATTATGTCTTCTTTTTTACTCCCCCTGTGCTACCTATGCATTAAAGGTCCGTATTACAATGTGACGGTAAGTGTCGATTCTCAAAACCACCGCACCGAGGTCAAGGTGGATGGAGTGCTTTGATCGGGAAGCGTGTCGCCCGCGGTAATCGAAGCCGATGGGAAGAGTTACATTCGGCTCGAAGAGGACACACTCTCTCTGGCGATGTTCGGGTGTCTTTGACGATAAGGTTTCTGAAGGAGGGCCGCGACATTCCCGTGTTGCTGATGTTAGGATTCTGTCTTATTTTATTGTAAACAGGAAGAAAGCAGTTTTCACAGTAGATTAAGCTTCCACAGGGCCGTACTGTAATGCTGAAGGGGCTAGCACACTGAACCTGTACGCTGTGATCCTCACAGCCGCCTGTTCTGCTGACTCGCATGACCCATGTATTGCATTCTGACACAGGGGCTAAATAAAAGTAAAACCCCTCTCCGTACGTGTCACTTCATCGGTGTGACTTTGCTTTAAGAGCTTGTGGTCCAGGGACTGTATTTTACATGTCGTCTCTGTGTTTTTACAGATTTTAGGAGAACCGACGACTTTGAATTGCCAGGAAGGTGTGGCTATCCTGTCTGGGTTTGTACCCTGGCCTTGATCCTTGCACTGCCCTGGATTTACTCTGGATGAATATTGGATAAGGGGCGTGTTAAAAATGTATGGCCACGTAATGGATTCATGAATTATATCAGCGCCAACAGAAATGTCGCGGGCGAAATGGGTGCTGGAATAGCACAGCATTCAGATGCGCCCCCCCCCCCCCCCCCCTTGGAACGCAGATGGCCCTAAATAGCCACATCCATCATTCGCAATTTATCGGTGGCCCTGACGTTAATGTTGCGACCGCCTTGCGTTTCGGCCCATTGTCGCATTTTCCCAGGGTGCCGCTGGCAGGGGAGATTGACAGCTACATGCCACATGCTCGCACGTCGTCGTCGTCGTCGGGACAGCACCGGCATCTCTAAACGTGCCCATTACGGTCCGCCAACCTGCACAAAAATAGCTAGCGACATTTACACGCTTAACGGGTGATTTGAGCTCCTCTATTGAACAAAGTGTCATTCGGTCAGCTTTATTGCCTCTACTGAATTTATCCTCTGACATCTGTAAACGAAAATGGCTTTTATTTAAAGATTAAAAAAGACAAAAAGTTTTGCTGATTCTTGACCCAATGATGTCAGGTTCAGCGATGGACGTGTTTCATATTTTATTGGTACAGTAGCTAGTCGTAGCTAGAAAGCCATATTCTGAATGGAAACAGGATTCCTACCTGCTTCTGCCTTATCACCCCTTAGGGTTCTTCTCCCAGAGCTATTATTAGATTAACAAAAACATGCCAGAGATACTATTTCATAGTACCAGTTCATTTTTTAAAATCTTTTTATGTTTTCATGACAAAATAAAGCAATGTTGTTGGAGTATAACAATAATGCAGTGTGCTGTACAATGTGGTACGTTTTTCATGCTAAAGAATTGTGCATTTTTAAGAAAAACAAAGTAATCAGAAAAAATGGGGTTTTCATGTTCTAATTGTACTTAGTTTAGTGATTTATAACTAAAAATATCTGATGTTTTTCAGCTTGTATTTCAACATACAAGGACCCTATTTACATGTCAGTTGTCTGTTATAGTGTGGAATATGAGTCACTTCCTCATTCAACCCCACAGCCACAAGTAATTTTTCTTTGACCGGTCACAAAAACAGCGTACTCAGATTTATTACTTGTTCAATAAATCTGATTGGCAATCATGTTTATTGGCAGTTGAATTTTCCTGTTAGGTACAGGAATTAATTACCAGGAATGAAAATAATTGCCTTATTCATCGAAATGTTAACCTCTTGTGAAAATACAAATCTAGTCTTAACAATCGAAAGACCAAAGTGCACATCAATAGCTTGCTGCCCCCCCCCCCGACTTTGAAATGTATTGTGCTTGCATACATTACTATGTTCATTATGTATAATATATGGTGTCATGTGGGGTGACTGGGGATTCTGTCCTCCCACCAGCAGGGTGCACTCTTCCACGCATGCATGTAGAGTTTACATGCTCTTCCTATGTATGCGTGATACTCTGCAGTTAGATGAACTGGTTGCTCTAATCCCCCCATTGTTTGTGTGCTCTGCAATGACCTGGCATCCCATCCAGGCTGTCCCTTTCTTGTGCCTCGTGCTTCCTAGAACAGGCCCCAGATTCCCCACAACCCAGTACTGGTTAAGCAGTTATGGAAGTCGGCCTGTATTTCCTTAGGCTGATAAGTATGGTTTTAAATGATGCTGCCTGGCTGTCCCGTCACTGCCTTTGCTGCTGGATATTCATTCTGGGGGCTTAAATGGTCTGTATTTTATGGGTTGTACATTTCTGGCTAAGCATTAGTAAACATTTGAGAAAATATCGACAAAAGGGAATGGTTATTGACCCACCTCCGTCCTAAGATCTCCATCAAAGACCACAAGAAGATGACCCATCTGTCCGCTCTGCACCCCGCCGTATATATTTTTTTACGTTAATGATAACTCTTAAATGTCATTGAATATCAGCTTTATCTCAGACAGATGACAGGGTAGCATTAAAACGTCTCGTTCTTGATCGACTCATGTAGCAATTTGGAGAACCCTGTTTGGTTTCTGCTCCGGCTTACAATCTAAGTGACATGTCATAGACTGCAGAGCATCCACCATTACCCAGGGATGTCTATGCGATTCATCTTGCACAATTTGTCACAGTCCTTGAGATGGAGCTGTGCAGCGAGTTACGTCGAATTTCTATCCTCGACTTTACATCTCCAGTAATGCAGTCTATAGGACTGTATTACGGAGGGATGGGGTTGATGTTACCATGGTTACTGTTTCATAGAATAAAGCTTTTGCAGTCCAGTGTCGCAGTCAGAGACCAGTAGACCCGCAATGTTGTGTTTGCACGACAATGCCCAACATGTTTTTAAACGCACTGATCCTTAAGCGAATTCATATTGCACGCTCGGCGTCTGAAATGGCAGTGTCGATATCCTGTAATCTCGCTGTGCCTTTCTTTTGAAGTATCACTGTTATTATAAAAAAGGACAAAGGCGTTTTAAAATATAGAGTGGTTGTAATAGCCCTTGGAAAGAGTAAAACAAGTGCATGCGTAAGGACCCTTCTGTTATAACATATATCTGCGCCATACCCATTCAGTCAGCCTGACATACATGCCTTACAACTCACTCTTTGTCCTTTTATAGTCCTGGAAATATGATACATGATGCGGCTCAGGTTTGGAGTCCTCCAAGGGCTCTCCTTAGAGTGGCACAGCAGCGGTTTGGTCAGAGATATCTTAAATCTTTACACTTTCAGCTTACCTGCTTTTCTGTACCTTTTTTTGAAAGTTGAAACAAATGGTAGCTTACCGCAATAATTACCAAGTGTTAATAATCAATACATTCTTGTATATCTTGTAAAACTCACTTAAATGTTGGAATTCAGTGTCACATGTGTGTCAAAGTGGGAGGGGCATGTATTGAATGGGCACTGTTACTGCCACCTGGTGGTAATGCAGGGTCATTGACAGCTTGTGTGCATCTGGCCTGCAGCCTTCAGCCGAGCACCCATCCCCATGGCCGTGGTGCGGAGGGAGCTGTCCTGCGAGAGCTACCCCATTGAGCTACGCTGCCCGGGTACCGATGTCATCATGATCGAGAGTGCCAACTATGGACGGACGGATGACAAAATCTGCGATGCTGACCCAGTCCAGATGGAGAACACACGGTGCTACCTGCCCGACGCCTATAAGATCATGTCTCAGCGGTAAGATCATTCAGGCATTTAAATGTTTAGTGGCATATTTTTTGGATTAGTATAGTTACAGTTAATTCGTATTAAAACAAACAAAGAAAAAAAATGTAAGCTTTACAAGCAGAGCTCCCAAAAGGCCGTGCGTATTTAAAGGTACAGATCACAGATTACATTTGCAAATGGAATTATGAGGGTCTTCCCTGACATGATGGAGGTAGAGGCTGGAGACTGTGGTAGAGTGATCCCATTATTGGAGGCAGGACACTGGGTTAACACTGACCTTTTACATTTCCATCTGATGGATAACAGTCCTATCTGGAGTACCTCATTTGGCCAGCCGGAGCAAATGCAAAAAACTCGAACTGACATTAAATTGTCCATTAGTATAGTTGTATGTTGGCGAGAGTTATAAATAGCGCGGTCCCATTCCGAGGGACAGGTTGTCAGAATTTTGGATAGTCGTATGACATCCGAATATGGAAAATTGATATTTTGAAGCAAAGGACAATCGAGCAGTGGAGTGTTAGGTAGATCTGTTAATATAATGAATGTATAGAGGTCCTCCCCTATTACAATTAAGTGAAAGCTGTCAGTATTATTTACTGAGTTACTTTAGTCCTGAGAAATGTTGCAAGCAGGTTTAAAACCTCTGGATGACACATGTAGAATAGTAAATATTAACTAGTGTCTGTAATACTATTCATGAAGTTATAAATGTTTTTTTTTTTTTTTGTTTATCTCATGGCCAGCTTAGATATGACATACGTTGCACCTATATCACTTTACTGTTTGAAAATATTTCAAAATCCTCAAATTTTGTGCAAATGCGGAAGCCATACTTCCTTGGGTCTTGCTTTTTTCACAAGGCATTATGTACCAGCAGAAGGTTCTTCAGATGAGTCACTGTATGTTTAAAATACGGACATCATGTTGTGTATGCCTGTGCGTTTACAAAGGATTACACAACTATTCAGCTCATTCTCAGTGGATGACATTTAATTAGTTCAACTGAATTATTAAGACCATTCAGGCCATTATTTAGGGTGCCTTTAATAGCCATGATAAAACTGCCTTTTTAAACCCAGAATGCTGTAATTATACCAAAATCAATTAAAGGGCAGAATATAAATGCTTTTATTTTACAGCCATTCTTTGAAATTATAGATTATTTCATTAATATTTTTATGTGCACCATATCAGTTCTGTTTCCGTATTTGATTCAAATCATTTCAAGTTGAAGGAATATATTACCTATTAAACATATTTTATTAACAAATTTTAAAGTTTAAGTGGCCTGCAGAATCTTTTAGTTTATAAAATGCTATGCATATTTGAAATCAGGCGTTTAATATTTAATATGTGAACATTTGGTTCTCACCACTTTATCATCAGTAAATTATAAATGTGTCCAATGCAATCCATGGGGAGTATGAATGTATTTGTCACGCAACATAAGTCTCACAACATCCGTGCGGTGATGTATTTTTTTTTTCAGACAGCCACCGTCACTATGCGATTTTCTGCCCCCATCCCCATTTGCAGCACCTCCCACGCCGAAGTGTATACATGCTATACGTATCCAAATACCTTGCACTGGAAATGTGGTATGCAGTCACACGTCCGTATTTACCCCATCGGTGCCTGGACAGGGAATGTTAGCACCGAATGGCACTGAGGCGCGGCAGAAAACGAGCACGTCTTCGTACCGGGGTTAAACGTCTGGAGACGGGGACGCGACAAAGCAAACGGAAGCGGCGCTTTCCGCGGTGGGCGGAGCGGGCACGCGCAGGACAGCGCAGTCAGTCCGTGACGGGCACGCGCGGGAGAGTGGAGGGACGCGCAGCCGGATGCGACGGGCACGCGCAGCCGGCGGCTAGATGTGACGGGCACGCGCAGCAATGCGTGGTCAGCGGCTGGGTGTAACGGGCACGCGCAGGAATGCGCGGCCAGCTGCCGGGTGCGAGAATAAAGCCATCGCCACCCGTGCTCTGCGTATCGCTGTGAAAAGCAACACCACGGATGCTAAAATTAACCCTGATATAAGGCGTTCCCCGACTTACGTCATTTGCTTGGTTTAAACCTGGTTCCGTCTTAAATTCTGGGCCAAATGTTGTTTAATGTATTCATGTCGCGGTAATATATACTTAAAATATCACCACCAAAAAAAAAAAAAAATACCTTAGTAGCTCATGTAAAATAAACATTTTCTTCCTACCCTGCTGGAGGGAATTTGGCTTCTGAGTAAATTAAGTTTTATGTTTAGTGTTCCCGTTTTAGCTGCGGTGTTACATAGTCTGAGCCCTGCAATAGTAAAATATCGACTGAAACAGAGAATCACAACCAAAATCCCAAAAGTAAAAATTAAGACATGAGCCTCATTGCTCTGTGTAGTTATATCAGACTCATAATGTATCATGTGTTAGAGTTAGCTAACTGTGCGGGCATAAAATTCATTCCTAAATTTGTAGGAAAGATATAATAAAATGTAATATACAACAGATATAATGGACTGACTTTTATTCAGAATTAATATTCCCATAATTTAACCACAGTGCAGTCAGTGTGAGCATTTCCATCGATGATGCATCTAATAATACAAATGATCAGACGAGGCAGAATAATGCTTTATCAGACTATGCCAATAACCTGGAGGACACTTACATTATTGCAAGAGCCTGCATTGATTGTAGCTAAAAGGAGAAATGCAGGTGTTTAGAGTAGGAAGGAGACGAGGAGGCTGCAGCTTAGGAAGCGGGGGCAGCAGTGGAGGGGGTACATCGTCGGGTTTCTATTTCTGGTCCTGTGTCACACCCCATCGTTTCCTTGGTTGCTCTGATTCCTTACATCTCCAGGGCAACAGCCTTCTGTTTCCACGGAAACAGGCTCCCTTTGACAGTAGCTGCTATGATTAGGGCTGTACCGCAATGCACGGTGCCAGCGGTAAGGGTGGAGGAAAGCATGCAAGGAGTGGGGAGAAAGAGCAAGAGGATGGATGGATGTGAGTCATAGGAGAGAAAAGATGACGATAAAATCTTTAGGTTTTGAAAGATATATGGCCTTCTACTCCATCACCACCACAAAGCATTTACATTATAGTCTCAAGTGTATCATGATCATATACACAAAGACATCATACACTGAAAACCAGCATGAAATTATGAAGAGCTGCTCAGTGCATCTATGGCCATATGTGTGAGGAACATCCCTCCTTTCATCTTGACTTCCAAAATTTCTGAATACACAGAAGTCTTCTGAGCATTTCATTTAAATGAAATGCGTCATAGGAAAGGGTAATACTGTACTGCATATATTCCTCAGGAATCCCCTGGTAGGGGTGTGGGGAGTATGTTTGCTACAGCTAAATAAACCATACAAGCCTACAAATATACAGCAAAGCACTTTGTGAAACTTCACAGGCT
>JAODKL010000051.1:3326549-3337977 GCA_026780765.1 Petrocephalus schoutedeni
GGGGGGTTCACCCATTTCACATCCGCTACACCCACTTCATCGCTTGCCATTGGTGTTCACTGAAGCTCAGCTTTAGCGTCATGTTAGCTCATGTTCGCATTTAGCCGACTGTTGAAGTATAACGTTATATAGTGGTAAAAGTGCGTTAAAAAAGTTTGCTAGCTGCTCAGAGTTTTTGCCTTTAGGGAACGTACACTCACTTGCTTAAGCGTTGGGAAAGCAGCCTTAAGATAGCATACGTCAGCCTTCATATAATAATGTCAACTTTTTTGCCCATTTGAGGTATAATTATATAATTTAGGGCTGGGTTTTCTGTCGTACAGACGCTAGACGGCGGCGTGTGCATAAATCCGACTGGTGGAGGGTGAGCTGTCACAGAAGGCCCTCTCCTCCCCAGGCGCCCATCATTTATTCACGATTCCTCGCCGTGTTCCCTGGCGCCGGGACCAGCAGATGCGTGTGTTTTGAAGTGTTGTCGTTCCTCGCCGTGGCCGTGTTGTGCGCGCAGAGGAGATCTCCTCCTGGAGGAGGAGACCCAGCTCGCCGCCCTCGTCCCAGTCCAACGGAGACTCAAGCTGTTCGTCTGGGAAGGCATCCAGAGAGGGCCTGAGTCAGCGATTCAAAGATCGTCACTCCCTCGTTCTCGCTCGCTCTCTTTCTCCCTCCCTCCCCCGCTCCGACTTTTTTCTCCCTGACCCCCTTACTTTTTATCAATGGCTTAAATGGGACATGAATGCAGGGCTCTTGGCCAGCCCCCCACCCCCTCCTCTCCGTTGGCGCCGTGACTTCCACTGGCCACCGGTACACTTGCCAGCACCACCTGTCTCTGAGACCAAGAAGGATGGCAGGTCCGGTACATAGCCGGTGACGAATGGTGCCCCCTAGGGGCCGGAATCAGATCGCCAGGGTCCCGCCAGGGGACCTGTCCGCTCACCTGTGAGCGCCATACTTTGGCAGATGCTCTCTTTGAGGGGCCGTCTCCTGTTTCCATGTCGCCCCATTTTCCCCCCTGAGCTGACAGCGATGGAGGAAGCGCTGACGGGTATGACGTTTGACAGTTTGAAGTGGATCACTGCCATCTTGCACGCCGCCGGTTGAAACGAGGATCACTGTGTTTTCTCTGAGTTTACCCTGCACTTGTACTTGGCAAAAAAAAAATGAAGCATCCTACTGATAAGATATGTGTAAAATATTGTATTAACTTGTAAATTTACGAATTTCCATTTCCCTAATATAGTTCAGTTAGTACTGATGAACCGAAGCCTTACAACGATATTCCGTTATTACATTACAGGTTATCAAATTACGTTACAGGTTATCAAACTCAACTTCAATGTGACGAATTAGGGATCCTTACTGAAACACCGTCTGTCACCTCAGTAGTGCACAAAGGGAAATACTGAAGGAAATATCAGGGAAATGTTTTTTTTGCGGATTTTAGACTGCTGTCACGTCTGTCACTTTCCTGAACCGTGGAGTTCAGAACCAATTAACCAGAACCAATTTAAATATCAGCATTCAGAAGAACCACATTTAATAACCTTCAGTAAAAAACAGTCGCTTTATCCACGAGTCACTCCAACAAAAGTATTTGTTTATTACTTACTTTCTTTCTATGCTTCTTTCTTTACTGATATTTGCTGAGTGTTAACAAGAAAAAAATTACCACCTGAAACTAAATCATTTTGTCATATGACTAACTGTCTCTCTGCTGTGGCAGTGTTCCCTTCCTGAAAAAGAGAAATTAAGAAGTTTTACCTAATTGGTAAAATGTATATTTTAATTTAAATTATTCTTTGAAACTTTTGGATCTATGTAAGAAATGCCACCGGTAGAGTGTTAAATATGTTGACCTGCCTAAAATTAAGGCCTGGTTTCTGTCGAAATGTCATGGCATTTGTCCCATATATGAGTAACAAATGTAATCAAATAACATTACAAATGCCATTAAGTACGCGGAGAGCAGTCCCCAACCCTCCTGCATAAATGCCACATCACGCCATTTGGAACATTTTTCTTTTTTTTCTCAGTGATAAGTGACAGTCTAGCAACTGTCCCAAGTTTTGTACGCGAAAGAGACTTAGGGCCCTCCAAAGACTGTAATTGTCTGGAGAAAGTAATACATAAGTAAAATTGAAGAGCAAATTTCCAATACTCGCTTAGTCCAGTTTTTTGTTGTTTTTGAGATCAGTGACCTAAAATCAGGCTTCCTCATTATATGTTACAGTACTGGGAACTGAAACTCACCCAGTCCTCACCTAACCCAACGAAGAACTTTCGTTAAATTTCCAAAATTTTAATTTTTTTTTCCAAAAGTCCACAGGCATCTTCTGAAAAACACAACCCTCGGGCTAATGAGTTAAAGAAGTTTTACTCTTCTGTTATATTATATATTTTTAACACATAATGAATACATTAATGACAATGAAACAATGAAATGTCCTTGAAAATGTGGATATTGTAGGTAAGTTTAATGGCTACATTTTTTTTTTGTGAATCTGCTGTTGTACGCAGGAAGTTTATAGCATGGCTTCTGTATTCAACAGAATGTTCTGTATGATTACTCACACCTTCCCTCGTATTCCTGTGTACCTCATAACACTCCCTCCGATGTTGGGTCACAGTGAGCCGGGGGCCTGTCACAGGGCACACCCTGGAGGAGGCGCTAGCTCATCACGGGGCACGCACACACACAAAGGTCAGTTCAGAGACCTCGATCCACAGCTTTGGACCGCGAGAAGAAGCCGGGGTAGCTGGCGGAAGCACGCGCGGATGTGTGAATCGCACTCGAGCAGATGGACAGGAGAGGAACGGAACCCAGTATCAACGCTCGTCAGGCCACCGTGATGCTCATATAACAATAGCCAAATATTCCGAAGTGCGAGCCCAAGTTAAAAACAGACACTGCCCAGGCAAGCACTAGCTACTTTAAAGGATAACAGGAATGATTAACGCGAAAGATAAACAATGCTACACTGCTGCACTATTAGCATGCAGGTGTGTTTACATTTCTATAGGTAGGAATCTGATTGTATGAATTGTTTATTTTATTTTTTTTTATTTCACGCCGGTGGGCATCTGGTCAATATAAAAAAAAATTATATATATATATATATATATATATTTTTTTTTTATATATATATATTTTTTTCCAAATGGTCATAACAATTTTCTGGTCTGCTTGCCGCAGGGATGATTGGCGTGCACAATGACTAAATGACAGGTTTGCGCGCACAGACGAGCAGCAACGGCGTGCCGAGGAGGGGACCCCATGTGGGAGGTTATTCGCCAGCGCTAGCTAATTGCCTCGCTTCTGCGCGCCCGAGACGCCAGCACATTATTTTCGTTTTAAAATCCCTAGTTTTGCGACGAGACGACATAATCGGTATTTAATCTGCTGTCCTCATAGAGAAATAATCGTCCGTAGGCTGGCAAGCTCTGCAGTTAGAGTCAACTATTTAAAATGGGTCTTAAGTTAAGGACATTTATGTTTCATGCAAGATAAATATTATAAACTACAGAAAACTCAACCCATGAAAAACAGAACAATTGATGTCTCTGTCCCTTACACAGTACCTGCTAGGTGCCTGGAAGGCAGTGAAAACTGAAAAGTGTTTAACCCCATGATTCACTCATTCTAAGCTATTCCTAGCTCCTCTGTGCAATTAACGATAAAGTGCACAAGCAGCTTGTAAAAAGATGTAATTATTATCTTTCAATTTTCCAAGCATGTATCCTGGACAGGGTCACCAGGGGGCATAGAACCTATCCCACTGTGGACAAGGCAGGGATAAACCCAGCAGAGGTAATCATATCTCGGTGAGAACTGTCCATTCATTTCAATGGGGGAAAAAAATGTTATCCCAACAATGACAACCTTAACCCCTACCCAGCTCTAACCTTAACCGTACATTACCAAAGCCATTTTTAGTTTTTTGATTGCATTCACAGATTTTTAGAAAATTGAGGTTATCCCTGTGGGGACTGAAAAAAAGGTAAAAAGTTATAGGTTTTTATCACATTGTGGGGATACCTGGTACTTACAAACACATGCACTCACACACAGAAGGATTCGAACCCCCAACTCTGGAGATGTGAGGCCATTGTGCCATTTTGCACTTTTATCATGATGCTGATGATGACAACAACAAAAAAACATGATTATATATATACCTTCTGTATTCTAACAATATAATATTTTGGATTTAGGTGAAATGACATTAGCTTCAGCTCAGCCGAACGCACAGAGCCTTTGGAACATTTCACACGGGCCATAAATATAACCGACTGCAATGTATAAATACCCCTGGCAACGGAGCCCAGGCTAGACAATACTGTGCTTCACATATAGGCAGGAGAGGGCTGCTCAGCTTCGCTGGGCTCACACTTGGGGCCCGCGCTCACACCGCGCACCGCTGATGACGCCTTCCCAGCCGCCGCCTCGGTGCGCGATAGTCGCGGATTGTAACGTTTATTTTTAAAGCAATATATCGGTGTGGCGCTCTGTCGCCTGGGTGGCTAGGGGAGATGGATAAACGGTATAGGGTTTTATCTTGGGCTATTTTTTTGCCCGCGGTAACGGCTGTATATTGTAGGGGAGACACAGGGGCTGACGACTCGGAAACCTGAGAGGCGTGTGGGGGCTACGCAGGCCCACCCGTCCGACCCGCCTACCCAGAGCGCTCTGCTCCCGCGCAGCGGCCCATGCCCACTTCTTGTAAGCAGCGGCTGCGCTGTCTGATTCCTCTTTTCCACACGGAGCTCTCGCTGCGGAACGCAAACAATGTCAGTGCTGCTCTCCCCCGGTGCCGAATTAGGCCAAACATGGCGCTGGCCTACATAGCGAACGGCGGTCCCGGGAAGCCGGTACCGCCGGGGGGTGGAGGGGGGGGTAGTCGCCCCGCTGAGCCCGGCGGGCCTTGCTGTCAGTTCGGTTTGGCGCTGTAATTAGGGCCACGCAGGGAACCGTCAATAAAAATAGCCCCCTACATGGGGGCCGGTCCACGCCTCACCCTCCCCACCCCCCGGCCACCTTCAGGTTAGTCAGAGACGTTGTAGCTATTACGTTGCAGTGTTCTAAAGATCCCGAGATTGTGGCAGGGGTGTTGTTCTTAGCGTCTGAGGAAGTTCTGGCCCACGTCCGTGAACTGGGGTTTGGAACTGCTAGGTGGTGTGTGGCTAAGCAGGTTAGGACCATGTGCCTGTGACCGATAGGTTACTGGTTCAAATCCCAAGGTTCTTAACCCCCCAGTTGCTCCAAGGACAGTCTCACCCTGCTTTTGATTCTCCATCATTTAGGATAAAAGCATCTGCTAGATAATGAGATTGCAATCGAATGATCTTGTTGCAGTATTACAAAACAAAACACACAGCGAATCTGTTTACTGCGTTCAGAAAATATGAGCTCACAAGGACACTTACAGATTTTGCTTTTAATATTTCCTGTAGGCAGGGTCATTGTGACAAATGCCATGCGAGGCTTTAAATCTGCTGGTTAATTAGTAGCTATGATCTGTTGATCCATCGTGCCAAACAGAGCTCTACAGTAATTGTGCTTTTGTTCCCTTTGTTCTTATTTTCAACCTTATGACGACTGTATTTGATTGGCTATCGTTTTTTTTTTTTCATTCTGGTGTTCATTAACCTTAATTTGATGTTTTTTTCATAATTTGCATAAATTGGCTCTCTTTAGAGCCGTCTCAGGAATGTGTCGAGCCTCGGAGGCAGACGTCTGCTGACGTCGGCGACGGGGGCACGGGGACATAGTGGCTGCGTGGGGCTCATTCTGTCACTTCGCGTAGCGGGATCGGCGGGCGCCGCACCCCCCCCCGTCCTGGCCCCTGGCTCCCGATAGTCTCCTCCCGTCTTTTTCCCCGTGTCCTCCAGACTGTCTCGCTTGCGTTTCCTGCGCCTCGTTTGCATAAATTCTGCGCGCCGAGACTTCGGCGGCGCGGTCGCCCTGGCGGATTGGGAGGGGGTGATCTTAAACGGGAGTGCTGTTTTGAGAGTGGCCCCCACTCCGGCCTGGCGCGGAGTAATCTCATCATCTTTTTTTAAGAAGCGGGGGGCTTAATGACTGCTTTGCGCCCCTAAACAATAATCTCACGTCGTTAGCGCTTATGAAGAAAGCCAGCCACGCGGCATCGAGCAGCTGCATGCAGCTGTCGAACAGCTGTCCTACAGGTGTCATGCTCCTGTCATTCTGCTGTCACGTGTCACATGTGGCTTCACACCGTCTCATACAGCCTCATCCTTATATACATACATATATATATATATTTAAATTCTATCATATAGCTACTTAGTATCATTGCAATCATGGTAATTTTACTGATATCATTGTGGATGCTGCTTCCGTAACTAGATGGATATCCCAAATGCTGTTATTGTCTATGATGTATTTTAGCGTGAACAGGGATGTTACTTATTGGGCTAATGGATATCTGTCAGCATGGAACAGGTTTAGAAAGACTAGTGTCAACGTCAATTGGTCCGACCCAGGACGAAACGTAATTTATAGAGAGCAGAATGATCTGAAACAGAGATGAATCGGTTATGCACAGCAGACGCGCGCTGGGTTTGTTTAGCGCTATCGCACATGCACTGCTGTTCACGATATAAGTGTCTTTATTCATCTTAACATTTCACTTCCCTCAGCTACTGAAGTAAGCTACTATGCTCATCTGCAAGTTCAGGTAAAAACCAGGACTCCGCCCCCACAATTATTAGCTACTGGCTATAATTGCCGGAGTTTTTTGATGTGGCGTTTATTGGAATGTGAGGCTAATAGGCCATTACTGCTTCCAAAGACAGCTAAGGAATGTAGTGATGTGCGAGGAATCAGAGAGGGCTGTTCCCCGGAATTGGACGTTTCTATGGGGTTTCTATGGTTACCTAGAAGGGAAGTGAAATATGTGTATAAGGTCTCACCGGATTGTACGCGTCTAGTATCAAATATATTAGGATCTATTATGTGTTCCTTTCAAGATTTCCAAGCTCTGACGTGATGAAAAGGGGCTGCCTTAGAGCCAAGGACATTATTTTTATTTTTATTTGTGACTGTGCATGCACTTTTTAAGGAATACAGCTTAAGGCTTCACAGAGTTCCTGGTTATTTTGTGGAACAAACAGGTCTCTTTTCAGCGGAAAAGGCTGGGGCTGTTTTATTCCCCCCACCCCCCATCAGCATTTGTGCCGCCATTTTATCAGCGAGGGGATGAGATGCATGAGCTTGCCTGGCACGGCGGGCGGAGAGCGCAGTTTGGCGCAGCGGCTCTGATTTTGAGAAGGTCTCTTGAGAAGGTCACCGCAATCAGTGAAATATATCAGGGCTAATTTTAGCCGCTGAATTCTTACAGGGGAGAAAAAATGGGGGAGGGAGAACGGGAGCAGTGTCGCACTAACACACACAAACAGGCAGACACACACACAGGCAGGCAGACACACACACACTCAAACAGGTAGACACACACAGGCAGGCAGACACACATACACATACAGGCAGGCAGACACACACAAACAGGCAAATGCACACACACACAAACAGGCAGACACACATACACTCAAACAGGCAGACACACACACACTCAAACAGGCAGACACACACACAGGCAGGCAGACACACACACACTCAAACAGGCAGGCACACATACACAAACAAGCAGACACACTCAAACAGGCAGACACAGGCAGGCAGACACACATACACTCAAACAGGCAGACACACACACACACACACTCAAACAGGCAGACACACACACACTCAAACAGGCAGGCACACATACACAAACAAGCAGACACACACACACAAACAGGCAGACAGACACACACAAGCAGGCAGACAAGCACACAAACAGGCAGGCAGACACACACAGGCAGGCAGACACACACACAAACAGGCAAACGCACACACACACAGGCAGGCAGACACACATACACAAACAGGCAGACACACACACAGGCAGGCAGACACACAAAAACATACAGATGGACACATACACACAGGCAGACACATTTGTACATTCACACGCACACACACGCTAACAGGCAGACACACACACACATGCAGACACATGCACACAAACAGACACACACGCTTGTACACACTCAGAAGCCCGCGTTTTGAAAGAAATGTAAAGAAATGTGTGTGTGTTTGTGTGTGGGGGGGGGGCTATCTTTCAGGCACGTTGTGCCCCTCTCTGTGACAACCTTCTTCTTCGCCACCATCAGCAATAGATGAGTGTAACTCATACCTCATTCCCCGAGCTACCCATAATGCTTTGCAGTGGCTAGCCCTATCTGTCAGTCATTTATCATTTTTTGTTTCCCGCTAATTGTAAACCTAATTAATTAGTCCCTCGGATCTAGCATCGCCCCATGCCTCACTTGCTGCCCCCACTAGTCCTGACTAATTTACCAGGTCAGTCAGCCCCCACTCAGTGTAATGGCAGTATACCGCGAAACAAGGAGTTTCTTCATTACTGAAAACAATCTCCAGCGCTGGCCGCCTTATCTCTAACTGATCTTATGTGGATTTATACGAGCCTGGCTGGTCCTCCGAAGAGGGGGCCTTTCTCCTCAACGTCGGGCACATCACTGCTGTTGCCTCCCCCAGTGGAATGCGACGTGGGAGTCATTTTTTTTCCCCCTGCCATCTTTTTGAACTTACATAAAAGTGCCGCTTAATCTTTTCAAGAGCTCTAAATTAGCAAAAGGGTCATTAACCGTTTGCTCGTCCAGTTCAGTCTCCAGCGCGGTATTTATCTTCCGTTATTGGATGAAAATGATTTATTTGCTTTAAATGCTACGCTTCGGGTGAGTAATTAAGGTTTGACAGTCCAGAGAAAACTGGATTTAAATCTTCGGAACTAGAAGCAGAGGGTTTTGAAAGATCACGTTACCTTTCACAGTGGAGTGGCTCGTACGTTGTGTCATTGTGCTTTGCGCACAAAACTCATTAAACGGCGTGGGGATTCGTCTCTAATCTAACAAATTCGTGGAGGAAAATTACATTGAATATAAAATCGATCTGTTTTATATACAAGTTTACTGAATACTCCCTAAATTCTGCAGAATTTAAACAGTATTCATTTTAAACCACTGTGAAAACTTGAATGGTGAGTGGGCCGTGAGATCAGGTGGTCAAATATGTGGCGTTCAGCTATTTTTTTTGCTTACATCTTATTTTATGTCAATTATAGCAATTGACTCACCCCAGTTAGTGGTTGACCTCTTTTTTGATGTCTAAAAAGGTTATCCTGCATATTCCAACAATGCAGCATGAGAGAATAATCCTAGTTCTGTTCCAACAATTCAGTAAATTCATCTGTCTTAGAAAGCAAAAGAAAAATATCATGTGTATGGTCCAGCTTCAAAAATATGGCTTGTAATAAAAAAGATATATATTTTTTTTAAATATTTTTGAATCGACTTGTGTGTCACTCTTTTTGCACTGATTAAGGCTAGGGGCTCTCACTCATTAATAAGAGTGGTATATTCACCAAGAGCTCCCATGCAGGTCATGAGCCACACATCTTGAACACACATGGACTCCTCAATCCACAGCCAGTAAACCCACCCCACCCCCCTCCAGTTTTCACACCTGTCTGGAGGTGCAAACGAACTGAAGTGGTAACGAACTTGTTTCCAACAATTAAAACGAACCAGTTCAGCAGTGCTGGCGACACCTTTGTCGCGTCTTTACTGTATTCTGCGCGCCATAGATTGTCAAATTAGTGCCCCGGTGTTTGTTTCTGGGTGCAGCAAAGCCAGTCCCCCGGAACTGAAAAGCCAGAGCTGTTTGGAGAGCAAACGGCAAATAAGTTTCACGTCTGATTATGCAGAAGCCAACTCATAAACATGGTACTTGTGAAAGATACAAACACAGAAGGAGGTGATATATAAATGAGAAGCTTGATTTATTGTTTAGCAAATTGCTAGTCTCTCTCAATAATTTGCTTTTTTAATTTTAGTTTGGAATACGCATCATGTTTACTGTCATTACGATCTGTGTTTAGGTCATTTTTTTGCTCCTAGAACTCGAGTGGGAGATATATGGAATTCACTTTAGGTCAGGGGTGGGGAACCTTATCCATGGAGGGCCGGTGTGGGTGCGAGTTTTTGGGATGGCCTTTCAATCAGCCAATAAGAGTGGGTCCCCAGGACTGGAGCTGAGAACCAATGCTTTATTATTGGCTGATTGAGAGGATGTCCCAAAACCCTGCACCCACACCGGCTCTCCATGGATCAGGTTCCCCAGCCCTGCTTTAGGTCATAGTCTGTAATACGCAATGGAAGTGTGGATATATTCTGTAACTGCCGGTAAAATGGATTCCATGTTTCTGGGGTAGGGGATGGTGTTGTAGGCCTCATATTTTGTTTTATTTTTGTTTTCTCAATCGATCATGCGTTTGTCTACAGTCAGGGTACTGGTTGAAAGACACCAGAGATGGGGAAAGCACATGAGAAGGTTTTATGGACCGAGAAATGGAAGAATAGGCCGAGGTGATGTGTGTAGTCATGTGATCAAAAGGCTACGGGCCGGAGCGGACTCTGAATCTACCAAATACGCTGTCTGGTCAAGCACCTAGTCTTTGAGCAGGTGCTGAAAACAAGCCCAGACTCTCCCCACTGCTCGAAGGGAAGGGACAGCGATGAAACATTCAGATGAGTTTTTATTTCCCCCCATGCTGTTCTGTGTGGTGGAAAAGTCAGGCATTGGTCACACTCCAGGTCCTCAGCTAGGCCACGCTAGCTCCTCAGGACCCTGCTTCTTCCCTTTGTCTTCCGCCGGACACGTCTGGGAAGATCACTCCTCAGGGCCCTGCTTCTTCCCTTTGTCTTCCGCTGGACACGTCTGGGAAGATCACTCCTCAGGGCCCTGCTTCTTCCCTTTGTCTTCTGCTGGACACGTCTGGGAGGATCACCCTGTCTGGGTCCTCGTATCTCCAGTGTAAAAAAATATATATATATCGGATTAGGAGTGACTCGATCACGTAAAGAAAGCGATCATCTCCGCCCAGGCTGGGGAAACTGGGGAATTCTCCCTTTTGTTATAGCTACAGACAAGCTTAAAGATGTCAGCTAATGGAGGAGAGTAATCATATCTCTTTTGTTGTGGTTCAGGCAACATCAGGCCCAGTAATTCTGTTTGTATCTCCACTGTGGTCACTGTTGACGTATTTCCTCCCGGGTAAGTAAGACACCCACAAGGAAACCAGAGGCAGCGCAATTTTTAAACCGTCTTCCGTCTCCCCACCAAACCAGGGCACCAGTTGCGGCTTAAGGGAAGTAAACTTCTTTTGTTTTTGTTGTTCCTCTCTGCGTATGTGGGAAATGGGACGGGTTAACGAAGTGGGTCCCGAAGACGCCACAAAAGGTACCGAGAGAAGAAGAAGAGAGATGAAAGAGATGGGCTGGCGGTGCTTGG
>JAODKL010000051.1:3338243-3349998 GCA_026780765.1 Petrocephalus schoutedeni
TGGGGGGGGGGGGGACGAGAATGGGTGCAGGACAAAATAGAAGCAGACAACAAGAACAGATGAAGCAGAATGAGTAGCACAGCTCTGGGGCAGAACCAACCTCTGGCCTCCACATAACATATACTATACTGTATATATATATATATATATATATATATATATATATATATACACAAAATGCTCTTAATGCAGGGATCAGTACTTTGTTGACATCACCCAAGGCACAACAAATCTACCTATCTATCTATCTATCTATATATACATACATACATACACAGGAGGCAGTTTTTTAGCCATTACTATTAACAAAAAAAAATAAACATATCCGATTGGCCCTGAAAAACACCAAAAAACTGCCCGGAAGCAAAACGAACCTTCACAATAAAAGCACGTCTGCCCTGATCATTCTCACCGACTAAGAGCCCGCTACAATATATGTGTGTGTATATATAAATATAAAATCTATATATTACCATTGCGGTCAAAGAGGCATAGAGGGTTTTAAAGCACATTTAGGAATTACAGGGGAAATAAGGTCAGTTACACCGTTGGAGAAATGAGGGTGTAAACTAGGGAATTAGGCTAAGACGACGTGGAGAATTAAAAACGGAAACCTTTCCTTGTTCCTAACACAGGGATCGATACTTTGTTGACTTTACCCAAGACACAGGAAGCCTATCTCTGGTGAGCATTTGTTTTAAGATGCTTTAAAATGGGTAGGACATTATTCTTAAACACTGCCTTGTTTTAACCATGATTTGAGCAGACTTTTTTTTTTAAAATTTCCCAGTGACTTGTGTTTTTGTCTTTTGGTGGAATAACTCATCTTTACCACACTGTCTGGACCGTCCATGCTCTTTGATATTCTTCAAAGCCCAGAAACAGACCCACTATGTCTTCCTCCCCTGTAATTTCTCCAAAACACATTTGTTTAATCAGTCATCAGAAGCGAGAGGAGCCAATGAGCGTGATCTCTTTCAAAATCCTGCCTACATTCATCAGTGCACAAAGTGCCCCATTATTTCCAAACATACCATACTAGCAAATGTGTATGTTTATCCCTCTAATTGACTGCAGTGCTCTGGAATCGGGCCATGTTTCTACGACATTCCGATGCAATAGGTTTTATAGGCCAGCTCCCTTTATGCACGGGCATGTCTCTACTTCCCATTTTAAGCATACAAATGAGTACATTTTAATGGAAAAACAACCTAATTTGTATCTGTACAGAGGCTGCGAATCCAAGCCCGCTGTATAAGCAAGGGCTGCATATCTATTGTTGATTTACTGCGTCACACAACGTATTATTGTTTTTACTTCCGCCGTGGTGATTATTGACAGAGTAATTATTAGTTTTATAAATTTCCTCATTGTGTGCAGTGTTTTTAGGCTGTGACTGCTGGTAAATTCATGTTATCACACTGGAAAACAAAATTAACATATATTTCTTGTGTGTTTCATTTTATCCATTGGGTAGTCATATAATTATGTCTGTCATTAACATTCAACTTGAATAATTGGGGGTTTATTCTTTAAGCGATGTTAGTTCTGGGCTGTCTATCTCTGATAGATCAAGTCTTTGCACTTAGATATCAGAGTGGAGAGGTCAGGGCGGGGGGCGATTCTCTTTCACCTTGGGAAAGCTTTAAAACACAAAACTGTCCCACAGCGATATTTGGTGGCCATCGAAGACAGAGAACCACACATTTATATCTATCTGTCTGTCAGTCTTTCTGTCAGTTTGTCTATTTAGCTATTTATTGATTCAGCCATCTATTTATCTATTTGTATGTCTTACTATTTTTTACTTACTATGTCTGTTATACAGCTGTCTATTGCAGAATGTTGTTTGTATGTAAATGTAATGTCTGTACATGCACTTTAGAAGTAGCCACTGCAATTTTGTTGTAGAAGTAGCATCCGTGCTCCAGTTCAATGACATTAAAGGCTATCTGTCTATCTATCTATCTATTTTTAATTTAACTATTTGTTACTTTATTAGTTTATCCATTTCTTTTTCCCCCAGCACATTTTCAGACCGCCAAAAAAGATGCTCGATCTGAAGTGCGGTTATAGCCGACAGTGAGTCAAACCCCCTTCCATTAAGGTTAAGGGGACGCAATGCAGCCCCCGGAGAGGGATCCGGATGCCGGCTCCGCTGCCAATCAGCCCGGTGTGTCTTTAACGTCCCGGGGCGCCTGGCGCAGGTCTGCCATAATCGCGGGGGGAGACACTGCGCCCGCAAGCGATCGGATTCCCCACCAGCATGCGTATTTAGTTAAATACGGCGCATGCTGTCGATATCTGCCGGGGAGTGGAGGTTAGGGCGGGATGGCGGTCCTGCGCAGTAATTAGCGCACGGCGCAGATAGCCGGCCGGATAAACCCCGCTCTCATTAACAGGCGGCTCCGGTTTCTTTCCGCGTCCCCGTCCTCCGATCCGGCGCTTCCTCTTTTCTTTACCCCCCTTTCTTTCATTTTTTTCCCTTTTCCTCTTTTGGATAAGCAGTGATTGCGTTTTGTGCTTACAGATGTCCTGGTCATTGTGCCACATCTGACGGCTGCTGTTCTTTATCTGACAGGCGACTAGGAGTGTGTGTGTGTGTGTGTGTGGTGGGGCAAAAAATTGCTGAGCATAAATGCCACAAAGGAAACAGATGAATATTAACGCCAGAATAATCTGACATTTGATGGAGGCACCTGTTTAACATTAACATTGGAATTAAAAAAAAGAGCTAAAAGAACAAAATAGCGCGCTGCATAAAGAAGAGACGTTTTAAAGTTCAGATCTGCCTCTTTCAATAGCTACGCTAAGTGGCCTGTAGTCAAGTGTAATCTCCCCGATGCGCGTCTTTGTAGGACGTCGGCAAAACGCGGAAATAAAATGGGCTATTATGGGCCAGCCACTAGAAAACTTTTTAACACATATATTTTAACTTTTCTGCAAATGACCTGGTTTTTTTTTTTTCTTTTTTTTTTTGAAAATTAGTAACTGTCTTGTTTAAACTCTAATGATAATTGTTAATTAATCAGGCTTGTCTTTCGGGGCTATAAAAATCGCAATTCACTTTGTCTAATTTACTCTGATTTGTGCACGCAGTAAAGGCAGTCCTTAATTAGCTACGTGGAACAAAACTTCTTTATTGCCAGCGTAGTCTTTAACCTGCCCCGTGATTGTAGGGAGATGAGATGGTTTTATTAAGGGCTGGTGCTTTGACGGCCTCATTGTGCTCACTGTGCGGTCACATGACATACTGACAATAAGCGAATTCGTGTGTCTCAAGAAATCCGAAAATGTAGCTGAACTCAGTCGGCTTCTTATTACATTTAGTGCAGACATGCTTCACAGATTTTTTTGTTTTTTAAATCTGAAGGTGGGGTGAGGATTGTCATATATTCTTCTCAGGTTAGGGAGAATGGGCCTGTCCCAGACCGGATAGGACAGGGGTATGCCCGGGACACACTCACGCTCACATGTTTGTATTGCTACCTTAGTGAGGGCCGCCCATTGACTTCTGTGGGAAAATCCCTAATCCCAGCTATGACAACCTTAACCCCTACCCAGTTCTAACCCTAACCATAAGTAACCAAACAAAATACCAGACACAGCATCGAAATAGCAGGTTTAACCTTAACCAGAAATAAGCAAACAAAATACAAGACGTTTTTGGTTTACAATTGCAGTCACAGATTTTCATAAAGTTGAGTTTCCCCTTGTGCGCACCAAAAAAGGTCTCCTAATCAAAATAACAGGTTTATTATCACATTTTGGGGACATTTAGAGCCCACGATGTAACATATGCATGCACCCCACCCCCCCCCCCCACACACACACACACACACTAATGGCATGAACAGACCTTGCAAAAAATTCATGCAGAAAGCAGAGGATGGATTAGAAGCCTCTAGCCTCGTTACATCCTAGTCGTTCCAAAGAAAAACACATCTCATCATCAGTAGTTTGGGCTCCATTGCTGCTCAGGTAATGGAAATAATTCCCTTTTGATTTTAGTTGTTTTCCTCTCGACCCTGACCAGGATAAGCAGTTAACAGCCGGATGATGGATGCTGTGGTCCCTGTTTCTTCTGGTGATGCTGATACATAATTTGTCTTTTGTCCATTCTGGACCTGACTTCTTGCTGTTTTTCATTAACCTAGTTCCTTCTCCCCTTGATTCCAGCTGCAATAACCGGACACAGTGTGCTGTAGTTGCGGGACCCGATGTGTTTCCGGATCCCTGTCCCGGAACCTACAAGTACCTGGAGGTCCAATACGAATGCGTGCCCTACAGTATGTATACTTTTCTCTTATTTGATGATAGATAAAGCAGCTACTGAGTGTAAATGTGCCCTTTGGATTCAGCTTGTGTTTGGTGCCTTAAATGCTGTTTTAAGGCTGCAAATTAAACATACAGCATAAGGATCAGATCATTTTCATAATTTTATAGTGCATTGTATTAAATATGCAGAAAATGTACAGATTTTTATTACTGCTCCACCCACGGATGGTGATATGCATATTTTCTTTGGACTCAAGGCCTCTTATTTTGTCTGTTCAACATGTGTTTGTGCGAGAAACGGAACTAAGGAATTGGACACTTGGTTTGTTTGTACAGAATTCTGCTGGAATGCCTGAAATTCTGTACTGCGCCTCCATCGTATGACTTTAATAAAAGAACATAAATATACAGTCACGAAGCCAAGCCAGCATGGTCGTACTGAGCCAATTGGTGATCTAATACCAGTGCTGTCAGGCTGGTCTGAATATCGTGAATGAGGGTCACAAAACACACTGATGGGCAGTGGGATTTTGGGCATTTTATAAGTAAAAGGAGTCTTAAAGAAAGTATAGGGAAGCTGGAACACAGGCAGAAAATAAGTGTAGGCTTTCTGAGGTTAAGGGGTGGGCAATATTATCTGCCTAGAGCCGGTGTGTATGCAGGATTTTGGGATAACCTTTAGGTCAGCTGTTCAAAGCCAGATGTGAGGCATCTTTAGCCAATCAGTCCCCTAATTAGTAATCTAATTAAGGAGTTGAAGTGAAAACCCCACAAACAACAGCCCTTTCCGGATAACACTGGCCACCCCTACTGTAGACGCTAGCCATAATTTGTCCATCGTGTCCAGAAAATTTGGCAGAAGACAAGTCCAGACAGATTGTCCACGGACAGAACGAATGGCACTGCGCCCTCTCATCTTAACAGTTTCTGAAAAAAAAGAGCGATAACGGACCTCTCTAGGGTCAGAGCTGGCGCTGATTTAAAACCGCGCCGTTTATTTGACAGTTATGGGCCGCGCGCGGGATACGTTTTATCATGGCAGACTTGTTTGTTTGCTTTCCGTATCCCGGTGCTGTTCATTTAGCTGACTTTATAGCTGACGTTACGGCAAATCGTAACTGTATCGCTATGAGGCCTCATATATACCAGATCGTACCGAGATATGCAGCAGGACCCTAACCCAGTAAGGCGACGCGGACATCCTGTAGCTTAAGTCCGAGTCGGCCTTGGTTGCCAAGTGCGTTATTGTGCATGTGAAATGGTGCATTTGGTCTCGCTCAGCGTGGGGGGCGATGCGGTCGTCGGTGAAGACATCACACAGCATTCTGCTAGATAAGCAGACCACGGCAAGGATGCACATGATGTCAAGGTATAGAACAGAGCCAGCCTACATGTAGGGCCGGCGTGTGACTCAGTGGGCTAGCACGCTGTGCCAGTGGTCAGTTGGTCGCCAGTTCAGATCCCTGGGCCTGCAGAGTGATTTTACCATTGGGCTCTTGAGCAAGACCCTCAACCACCAACTGATCTAAGGACTATCACCCCGTTTTCTGGATGTGCATCACTCTGGATAAAAGTGTCTGCTCTGTAAAGGCTCTTGGGAGTGACACATATGCTGATCGTTTGCTGATGTTACTTTTGTCTGGTCTTTTGTTTGCTTTCTGGATTGCACTTTCGTTCGTTTCTGGCATGCGGAATGGAAAAACATCGGGCTTGTTTTCTCTCCTCCACCGGGGCACGACTAAAACTACTACAAAGGAAGAAGGATGCACAGTTAGTATTTAGTTAGTAATAAAAGTGAAATATGATTATCACTATAAAAAGAATATGAATCAAACTGCTTTGGTCTTTAAATATATAAAAGATTTGTGGAAGACAGAATTAAGTCTTAGTTGTCACTGGCTTTTTCCCCCCATAAGGGCGGAAAGTTGAATGGAACTAATTTGTATTTGATACAATTAGTCAGCTGGGACAAATGGTTTAATAAAAAGCCTAATACATGTAATATGAAATATGTAATATGTAATGCCTAATAAAAATGTGCAGCCTAATAAAAACAATTCATACTCTCTGCCAACAAATCCGAGGGTTTATGAATAAAAAATTCTGCCGGATGGGTAAATTAGCGGCCTTTACAGTATTTATGGTCTCTTGAAGTGAAGAACGCCTTGTTCAGAATCCCGAGTGTTACACATGGGCCAGCTTAACACAGAAGAGACGGGGCAAGCCAGCCACTGACATCCTGCCTGTCTTTCTCATGCGGACCTTCATTAGGATTCTGGTCAGTAACATGCGGCCCCAGAAAAAAAGGAATACTGCTTTTTTTTTAATCAACAAAGAGAGGTCTCCACGGTACCCAGGCTGCTCGGTTCTGCAGCAGAGATGCAGTGGGCTGGCTACTCTTTGGTACCCCGAAATAAGATCTTCCTAATGTGCATCATATTCATCTAATTATATGGTAGGGCTCGAACAATAGCCTGCATAGCAATGCATGTAGCCATGATCTAGTGTGCATAGCAATGCATGCAGCCATAATCCAAAATGCATAGCAATGCATGCAGCTGTAATCTAACGTGCATCGCAATGCATGCAACCACAATCTAGCGTGCATAGCAATGCATGCAGCCGTAATCTAGTGAGCACAGCAATGCATGCAGCCATATTCTAGTGTGCATAGCAATGCATGCAGCTGTAATCTAGCACAAATGTAGATGGATGGATTGTTGGGTGGGTGGGTGTATGTATCGGTGGTTGACTGGCTAGATAGATTGATGGATGGATAGATGGGTGCTTGATGGATGATGGATGGACGAATAGACGGACATACTGCGATATTTATCAAGTATCAAGATTTAACTGCTACTAATGTGCCGTTTGGCGCCCCAGATATCTTTGGATTTACAAATGATAGCAACAGGAGGTGCAATATGCAGCCTGGGCATGGGGGTGTTTCCTGGGGTCGCTGTGTGCTGTCTGCTGACTGGAACATCCCCTTAGAAGCGGTGCCACAGGTAGGGATGTCGATGCGCCCTTAGCGTGTGCTCCCTTAGCGTCCTCGGAATATCGGCGCACCACTGGCAGCGGTGCCCCGGCAGATATGGCATGGCAGATGGTGACTAACATAACCGTTAATTCAATATGATTCATCTGTCCACCTAACCTCCCTACGTATGTGCGCCAGCTATCTCCCCAGAAACGGAAAGAGATGCCGAACTGATTAGACATTCAATTATGGCACTGTAAATTACCTTTAAGGACACATTTATTAAATATTCTGCCGTTCGAATTAATATGGACCGTAGCCATGGACACATGCAGAGAATTGATAAGTGGATGGGGGAGGAAGTGATAAGCGCCAAATGGCTACTGGTTGGCAGCTAAATGCGAAGATTCCCTCCAGCAGAATCCATGGCTATCTTATCAGATTCGTCTGCGACATTCAGTCCTACAAGGTGTCGAATGGACTTCTGGAGATAAGTTTTGCATCTGTGAAGTGTCTTTCTAATATAAAAAATGCGTGTGTGTGTGTGTGTGTGTATACACACACAAATACATACACATATTGTATTTATAAGTCAAAAATCTGTTGTTTGTGTTATAAAATGTTGCTTGGTGTAGAAAAAGAAATATCGCATAAGGATTCAGTCACTGGATTACAGTAATTTATATATTGTTACATTTTCACAAATATTTTTGCTTTAAAACCCATAAATGTTTGGTAGAAGGCGATCAGCTGTGCCGATACGTTGCATTTTTACTCAAAAGGACATTAATTTAATTCTGGCGGTCTCCACACAATGTCAATATATCAAACTGAAGCCTAGAATGTAATTGATATGACCTGTGTCATGAGTTCCTGAAGTAAAATGCAGTTTTCTGTTGTCAGTAAAAACATCCAGCACCTGCATTCCTTCTGGTAAGTCATGTGACTCCTGCAGTTCGAGACATGACTACCCTATTCCATTCTCCATACTCATTTTCCCATGCACCCTACAGAACTGTAAAGAATTACCGTACATGATGGCAAAAATGCTCACTGGGAATCTGTCTATGATTCATGCAGCAGGAAAGGAAAAACAAAAAATGCTCTGCCAATCATGTAGAATCATTACAGCTTGGTGTAGGTGGCTGGTGTGATGTTTCATTGCTTCTGCATTGATCCATAGGAACCTTCATTGCTTTGACTACAAACTGACATTTCACTTTAGGTCAGCAGGTTCCAAAGCTCTCCTCAAGCCCTCTCTGCTCTGTCTTTACATTCTTCATCCTGGCTGTGTGTGAGTGTTTCGGCACTAATCCATGCCTCTAAATTAAACAGAGTGTGAGCGTGTGCTCCCCAATGGATCCGCATCCGGACCAGTGTCCCCTGCCTTTTGCCTTTCTGACTCCAGGCTCTCCGTGACGCTGTACTGGATACACTTTTTAGGTGGATGGATGGATGAACCAAATTTTTCAACTTAAGCTCTCCTCCTAGGCTCCTTCTGTTCCAAATTGACTTTGAGATCAGTTGACTAATCAGGTTGTTTCTACCACCACACCATCTGAAGGGGATGGGATCAGAGGTTTGGAGACCAACCGGTGAGAGGGATGTACCCCACAGAGGAGGATGACCTCAACCAGCTTGTTACCTACAGAGGTGGATTAATACGTTGGGCATCCTTGGCTATAGGCTAGGGCCTCAACAAACATCAGCACAAGGCCCCACCTCGGGGAAAAAAGGTAACACTTAGTTAAATCAGCAACACCTGAGTGTCACCCTAGGGACCCCCGACAAATTAGTCCACCCCTGGTTACTTGCCCCCCAAGTTGGTAAAGTACCTCAAAAACTTCAGTAGCTATCAGTTGGCGCAAACCGACCAACCGTTTGATTTCGATTCCGTTGACGTTATAGTGCTGAGTAATATTCCAAAATGTGTAGTCAGCAAAACGGCGCTGATGGCGGATGGAATGCAGATGGTTAGCAGCTGTTTCATTTGCTAGTATTTCATTTGCTTTCACAGTTTTTGTATTTGCAACTGCCCTTTTTTTTTTTTTTGCTCGAAGTGCGGCGTTTGATAGCTGGGCCCTCTTTGCACTTCAAGCGACTTCCAGCACATTTAGGCACGGCGCTGTGTATCAGATCTTTTCGGTTTGTTTGACACGCTGACATGGTGGCGTCCGGCAGTGCATCCATATTTATCTGTAAGGCGATGCTTGTGGATATTAAGGTGCAATTAGAGAATGCAGTTACATTATTAATGTTGCACGGCTCTATTGCCCATCTCGCTTGAAATGGCCCTTATTTATCTATTTTAGCTCATTTGGCCGGTGTTCTGGTGTCCCTCGTGTACAGCTGGCCGCAGTCCAAACCGGTGCACCTCTCGCTCAGTCCCTTCCCTGAAAAACCAACGCCAGTCAGTGTTTGCCACCACTCCATTGACAGAAATTGCAGTTATAACCTCTCATACCCCTGGGCTTATGCTATTAAACCTTCTGATTTGGGTAATTAAGTAATTAATTTAGGATAGGAAATCTATTCACAATTTCCTCACAGATTCAGATAAATATGTTCCCCAATTAGCCGTGATTAGATAATACACTCCGGCTGCTATGACATCACCGCCATCATCCGGGCAGATGCGGGCACACGCAGGGCGCACCTACGCGAAGAGGCGGGACATTTGACCGGAAACCTGCCGGCTGGGGGAGTGGCTTCTACTGACCACTTTGGGAAAGGTGATCAGCCATCAGAGCAGCTGTGTAGATGCTTTTGACAAATCTTCCACCTTTTGACCTGCCCCTCCTCTTACCCCTGGTTATGGAAGATGCAGGAACACAAATCACTTTGGACTGTCTGGCCGATGTAAATACAACCCCAGCTGTAGATGATTGCTTTGACTTGATTGGTTAGACTCACAGCTAATCACAGCTTATTGCATTTGTAGATCTGCCTATATTTTGTTGCATTATAGTATTGATGTAAATCAATCTTGTATAGAGGAAGGCAAACGGAAGGCAATGGCTGGGACACTCTTTTTCACGTGACAATACCCCTGTGTGGAATTACCCAGCCCCATTGCTCCATTATGGTGTGTTTTATATGATCACTGAGGTCCAATTTGAGAATGTTAAGCAGGGAAGGATTCAATGAATGTCTCTCCAAACAGTAGTTAATGCCTCTGTGCCATCACGAAAGGTCCCTCTCGCAGTGATAAATCGCTCCAATCTGAAATCTCCGGCCACAGCCAGTTTAGCGACGGGGGAGATTATCGAAAGTTCAGCCTCTCCATTGCCGTAATTTATTTTCGGCGGGCTAACGGGGTCCCGTACATGACGTAACGTATGCCGGTTTACTTGACGATGCAACTTGGGTCTTTTAAAAAAAAAGAACGATAAAATAATTACGAGCCCATTAATCACCATGGAAAGAAATGGATTATTTAAGAAAAACATTGTCTGCCATGATGTTTCCCATGACCTCCCTGCTAAAGAATTAATCAACCCGTTTCATCTTTTCAGGGAATGTGTGTGCGTTGAGTGTGTCTTGAATTTCTTCCTGAACAGCTGTGCAGAATACAAATGTTTGTACAACTTAAGGTCAGAACTTTATGTTCGGTCACCTGTAATGAGAATGGGCAAAAGTCCAAATATATTATGAAGAATGTAAAAATTAGACTGGATTATTATCTGTTTTTGACACTGGTATGTGGTGCGTAAACGTACAAAGGGTGTTCAGCAGCAGGGGCCCTCTGACGGGTCATAGCCCTGCTTTTCCGGTCTCCGGTGTTTTCACAAAACAACCTCCCTCAAATGAAACATTTTTCATCTTACAGTTCCAGCCCCCTGCATTCGCATGTTCACATGTGTGGTGCTGACTATGCAAACATACATAGATTTATATCAGCTATCTCGTACCGCATCTTTATGTGAAATACATCTACGCCATTCTAAGAAAACATAACTATCGAATGCTGCGTTTTGTTCTTAACAAAAGTGGACGTGGAGGTGGTCGTATGTGTAAATGTTTAAATTTAAGATTTACATGGTTGATTCTTTGTCCACATGCCTCAGAAGTAATCAGAGGTCAATTTGTTACTTTTTACATTGTTACACGTACTTTCCTAACATGGATAAGTAAATACATACACTTAAAACAATGGAAAGACATTTGATGAGGGATGCTAATTCTAATGTATTGTTCCATTGCCATCTTGGATGTTTAGAAACTCTACCTGTCTCACACGCACACAAACACACACACACACACGTTTGAATCCATATCCTTGTGGGGACTCTCCATTCATTTCTATGGGGAAAACCCTAGACCCAACGTAACCTTTACCCCTACCCAGGCCTAACCTAAACCATAAGTAACCAAACAAAACACAAGACTTTTGACATTTTTACTTTTTTGATCACAGTCACAGATTTTTATAAAACTGAGTTTCTCCATGTGAACAACAAACAAAATCCCAATCACGACACCCTTAACCCCTGCCCC